>OX377622.1:10006028-10147949 GCA_947397865.1 Polietes domitor | reverse complement strand
AAAATAATATCACTTCCCAGAGTTTTGGACTGTCTTGTGTTTTTGTTATTGTCTCTTAAATTTAAAAAATTAAAAAAAAATCTTAAAATTACATGAATTACATTAAGTTCACTTTTTCAATTATTTTTTTATTAATACTTTTCAAAAAAATGTTTAACTAAATACCTTGCAGTATAAGACGTATTCATTAAATGTCTTCAAAAGCGGAAATTCTTCGAAAATCTAATGTTAGTTTTACATGGAATTCCCCTGTTGTCTAAATCAATTACATTGCTGCTGTTGAGTCATTGATGGGTTTCTTATAAATATTGGTTAATTGTCCTACACTTTATATTCCTATTCACCATGCTTAATGTTTTGTTTACATTATTGCCTAATTTGGCTTCCCTTTTAGATTACAAATAATAGTTTTCCCAAGTTCGTAAAATGTTGTTGTTCTTCTCAGATTGCCCTCGTCCCTACTAACTAAATATTCGGACATCCTTTCATAACCCCCCATCGCCCTCCAAAAAAAAAACAACACAACATTTATGTATCTCTTCTGGTGATTTAACTTCGAATCCCTAATTCCCTTTCGCGCTCAGTCATCGTTCTTCAAATTCTGTCACAAAGCTTCCACTCGCCATAAAATGCAAATTCATACACACATACGTAGACGGATGTATGTGAGTACAGACATACATACATACCGTATGTATTCAAAATTAATTATTCATTATTATATATAATGTGTATGTACAGAGTACATACACATGTACAAAAAAAGAACCAACATTCGAACAAAACACGTACATGTGTGTATTAGGGCGAGTTCTTTCAGTAAATAAATTTAAGCATTTGCAAAACTAAGAACATCCCTAGTGTACACATATGTGCCAGTTCTTGTGTATATGACTTGACGTTTTTTTCAGCCGTGACCCAATCTGTGTGGCACAGCTATATACATATGAGTGTGTTAATATTATAAAATATTAATATTTTTCAAATCATAAGTATACGTTACGTTTAGCCTCACATTTCCAGATTGTCACTTGACAACACCAGGACCCTACATGGGGTAGGAGGCGTCATGGCTTCAGCGCCGTAGAACGACCAACGAAACGGGCAAATAAATGGGAATACATTTGCCTGTGTTACGTGACAGATTTGTGAGTAACTTGACAAACAAATTTGAAAGAAATTAAATGCTGGAAATTATGAGAATACACTAGCTTGCTTATGCTTGGATGGGATAAATTCATTTGGGAACGCCTCCACAGAATTTATGTTTCATTTCAGGAAATGGAAGGTAATTGTGTGTGTGCGTGTGGCAAATTAAGGACCTCATTGACGCATTTTAAATTTGCAACATAATAGATGATTTGAGAAGTTTAATCGATGATTGATGAGGAGGGTATTGGCAATCTGCCAATATTTAAAATTGTGTTAATATCTGCAAATCGTTGTATTGTCCACATGTGTTTAATACGTATTAGGGAGGCCCAAATTTCAAATCAAATTTGCTATTGTGACCAGGGAGCGAAGAATTGTTTTTAAAATCGGAATTTTGGTTTTTTGACCACCCTACTATATATGTATTAGATATAGAACTAAATTTAACAACAATCCCTCTACTTTGCCCTGTTGAAGAATGATGTTGTTGCAATTAATTGTGTGTGCATTCAAATAATTACAGTTAACATGTATCAAATGTCCTTGGTGACGTATGATGTCTAATATCCCTAAATGCCAACATCACTCATACGCAACAATGGTTGCTCTCAGGCCATACTGCCTGCTGCACGTGTCGTCGTCGAATAGTGTTGTTTTGCAACTTCATTAACACAAAAAAACCACCATAATTTGTCATGCATATATTTTATAATTAAATTATGTCAATGTGCAAAACCCCAAAATATTTACAGGATTTATGGTTAAATATCCTCTGCAGGATTTTGTGGAGCAAACACACTAACAATTTAAAAAGCTTAATGGGAAAATCAATAATAATTATGGAATATTAGTCGGGTCTAAATGAAAGTTTATACAATGGTCTTTAGATCCTGTTAGTTAATCCTGGTCAGAAAATGTGCTGGTCAGTCTACTTTCATACAGGAGAAGTTCTCGTCAGTACATTTCTATAGGAAAATTGCTCGTCAGTGTACTTTTCTGTAGGAAAAGTGCTCGTCAGTGTATGTTTCGGTAGGAAACGTGCTACTCAGATTACTTTTCTATAAAAACCAAATTTTGGGCGAAATTTTCTATAAAAACCAAAATTTGGGCGAAATTTTCTATAAAAACCAAATTTTGGGCGAAAATTTCTATAAAAAACCAAATTTTGGCGAAATTTTCTACAAAAACCAAATTTCGGCGAAATTTTCATTAAAAATCAAATTTCAACGAAATTTTCTATAAAAACTAAATTTTGGCGAAATTTTCTATAAAAACTTTTCTAAAGGAAAAGTGCTCGTCAGTGTACTGTAGGAAAGTTTTCGCCAGTATACTTTCGAGTAGTGTACTTTTCGGAAAAGTCCTCCTTAGCATACTATTGTAAAGGAACGTTTTTTTATAGGAAAGTACCATTAAATGTTTAATTCCAAACTCGAAATAAAACTTCACTCTTCTCTGAAAACTATTTAAAATACTTTTTTTCTGGAATTTTCTTTGAGCTGTTAATTTTAAATGATCTTGTACTTATCGTCCTCACTAGCAACACCGGGCTGCTTGGCAATTCCATACACCGTTCACAGTGGGTAAGAGGAGGGGGCCATGTAATGAAATGCAGGATGTGGGATGTTGAATATTTTATTCATTAAATTAATGCATACATTTAAACAGGGAATTTATACTCTGCATACAACCATACAGGTGGTTAAGATTAAATTATGGTTACCTGAAACACATACACACTTCCACGCCTGCTCCCAAACAGACATACTTACAGATGCGTACCAACTACACTCTCACATACATATTCATATATACATAGTGGGTGTACAAACAGACTAACCATAAATGCCACAGTAACAAACCACAATACAAAGGCATACCTTCGATACACCCGTACAGCCAGGCGATACGCCCAGAAGCATAGATCCTTGAACATGGATGGCAACGCACCGCATATTCCAACCCAAACACTATTAAACCAAATAAAATGAATCTTTAAAGGCGGTATGACCACTCCATTGACCCAATAATGGTGCAATGCCAGTACATATGATACAGATGCTATATGTTGCTAATTTGGATAAAGGTGTAAGTCATATAGTTTTAAGTGCGGAATATAAAAGTCAAGCTAGATTTTCGAGAATAAAATAGAAAAATCAATTTTGAATCAAAATATCTGGAAAACCAAAATTTCGACGAAACTTTCTATAGAAAAGAAAATTTCGACGAAATTTTCTATAGAAAAACAAAATATTAACGAAATTTTCTATAGAAAAACAAAATTTCAACGAAATTTTCTATAGAAAAACAAAATTTCAACGAAATTTTCTATAGAAAAATAAATTTTCGACGAAATTTTCTATAGAAAAACAAAATTTCGACGAAATTTTCTATAGAAAAACAAAATATTAACGAAATTTTCTATAGAAAAACAAAATTTCAACGAAATTTTCTATAGAAAAACAAAATTTCAACGAAATTTTCTATAGAAAAACAAAATTTCAACGAAATTTTCTATAGAAAAACAAAATTTCAACGAAATTTTCTACAGAAAAAACAAAATTTCAACGAAATTTTCTATAGAAAAACAAAATTTCAACGAAATTTTCTATAGAAAAACAAAATTTCGACGAAATTTTCTGTACAAAAACAAAATTTCGACGAAATTTTCTATAGAAAAAGCAATCTTTCGACGAAATTTTATATAGAAAAGCAAACTTGCAACGAAATTTTCTATAGAAAAACAAAATTTCAACGAAATTTTCTATAGAAAAACAAAATTTCAACGAAATTTTGTTTAGAAAAACAAAATTTCAACGAAATTTTCTATAGAAAAACAAAATTTCAACGAAATTTTCTATAGAAAAACAAAATTTCAACGAAATTTTCTATAGAAAAACAAAATTTCAACGAAATTTTCTACAGAAAAAACAAAATTTCAACGAAATTTTCTATAGAAAAACAAAATTTCAACCAAATTTTCTATAGAAAAACAAAATTTCGACGAAATTTTCTGTAGAAAAACAAAATTTCGACGAAATTTTCTATAGAAAAACCAATTTTGAATCAATTTTCGACGAAATTTTCTATTGAAAAATAAATTTTCGACGAAATTTATTCTATAGAAAAACAAAATTTCGACGAAATTTATTCTATAGAAAAACAAAATTTCGACGAAATTTATTCTATAGAAAAACAAAATTTCGACTAAATTTTCTATAGAAAAACAAAATTTCGACGAAATTTTCTATAGAAAAACAAAATTTCGACGAAATTTTCTATAGAAAAACAAAATTTCGACGAAATTTTCTAAAGAAAAACTAAATTTCGACGAACTTTTCTAGAAAAACAAATTTTCGACGAAATTTTCTATTTTCTATAGTATATAATTTCGACTAGATTTTATAGAAACAAAAAATTTGGACGAAATTTTCTATAAACAAACAATTTCGACGAGAAAAATTTTAAAGATATTTATTTCAAAATTTCGACGAAAATTTCTATACACAAAATATTGTGGCAATTTTCTATAAACAAAAAAAAATTCGACTAGATTTTCTAGAGAAACAAAATTTCGACGAAATTTTCTATAAACAAAAAATTTCGACAAGATTTTCTCTAAACACCAAATTATGAGGAAATTTTCCATAAATACTAAAATTGGAGTACATTTTTCATAAATACCAAATTTCGACGAGATTTTCTATAAATACCAAACTTCGTAGAGATTTCATATTGATTCCAAATTTTGACGAGATTTCTTATAAATACGAAACCTCGACGAGATTTCCTATAAATATCAAATTTCGACGAGATTTCATATAAATAACAAATTTCGACGAAATTTTCTTTTCTTCAAGTTTCGACAAGATTTACCATAAATACTAAATTTCGACGAGATTTCATATAACTACCAAATTTTGACGAGATTTTTTACAAACACCAAATTTCGACAGAATTTCTAATAAATACCAAATATTTACGAGATTTCCTTTAAATAACTAATTTCGACGAGATTTTCAATATATACCAATTTTTGTTTAGTCAGAAGACTTACACCATTTTGTAAAGCAGACCGGGCATTCCATTGTACAAATGCGCGCGAATTTGTGTGATTGGTAAGCGTGCTTGAAAGCTTTTACAATTACCATTACCATCATCCATCCATTCGTTCGCACTCATTGATATGGGCCAGGGCACTGGCGCTGGCCCAGCAATGAGAGCTGACGTGCTCATTGCTCTATTTTTGCGTATCCTTTTCGGCATCCATAAGTTAGTGTTTGTTCATATGGTTAGAGGGGCGGACGGCAGGGGTGTGGTATGTATTTGTGTCTGGTCTTATGGAACAACTATTTGTACAGCTGCTTAATTCTTTTTTACTCGCTGGCCATATGCTGGAGTTGAATAACATTATCCTTTATTTGGGATGACGGACGGACGGACATACTCGTAGGTATGAATGTCTGCGTGTGTTGAAGTGAATCTTTATTTTGATATTTGCCATAAGCTTCAGTTTCATTTTCATTTTTCCCTAATAGCGTAAATAGCACCTAAAGGTGGGAAAAAGCCACAAACTGCTGCGGCAGCTGCTGTCGCGGCTGTGGCTGCGACTGCGGCATAAATTTGAACATCAAAGTTTCGAAGAAGAAATCATATCTTGCTCCTTTGTATAGCCATTTACTTACTTATGCCCTAATACGTGGAACGTGTATCGTTTACGAAATGAAAATGTTCTTGATTGGGCAGTTTGTGATAAGAGAAGAGTGGGAAGATCAACTCGGAGGATGGTGTTTTTTGGAAAGTTACAAGAATTTTTTTAAACTTTAATGAAGATTTTCAAATTCTTTTAAAAAAGGAATAATTAAGAAAAATTTTTAACCTAAATTTAGAGAGCAAAAATGGAATTTTATAATTGGAAATTTTATATTTCGCCGAAATTTTAAATAGTACCAAGAAATTCATGAACACTTCAATGAAATCAGCCACTTTATTTTTAAATTGAAAACTCATTTCAATTTAATAAATAGCACTGCTTTCTTCGTATCTCCTAAAGACATTTAACGAATTAAATACACACACACATATTTCTGTATTCAATCTTAACATTGTCATTTCTCTTATATCCTTTAATTTTCGGCTCCCTCACCGTCCCCGTTCTGCCAAAGCCCAATTAAATATTGGCGACGCATTACCCCACATCTCAAAGCTAAAAATAGATATTGATTGTTTTCCGCTCACCTAATTTAATCCGAAATACGCAGGCACATCGATGTAATGAAGTGATAGCATATCAAAGGAAAAGTTTAACAATCATTCAAGTATTAATAATTTATAACATTTCGTGAAATTTATTATCCATACAATGCTAATTTAATAAACAGCAATCAATTATTTAGCCAAGCAAATGAGGCAGGACACCTGGACAACTCTGACACCACTGGCGCTCCACCGATGGTGGCAATGGCGGAGGCAAAGTAATAAATATGTCAATTTAAAGATAGCAATAACTTCCAACTGAATGGCCTGCCATAAATATTCGCGTATACATAAGTGGATGTTAGTCGGCAGTTGACCAGAGCATCGTGCTTTATTGTCTTGGGAGGCGGTGGACAGAGTGGCCAGGCGACCATAGCGCAATTGACATTGACACTGTTGTTTGGTAGGTCAGATTGCATGAATTGAAAGTAAGTGCTCGAAGACGGGGACGAAATACTCGTCAAATACATGATATATTCAAGCTACAATCAAGAAGAGTATTCCAACAAGATAACCATCAAACCAAAACGAGAGTTCAAAGCATAAAATAACAACAGGACGCAAAAGGACGAACAAATAACAGTATCGCACAGTGATTCCAAACAAAACGTGATAAAACATTTAAAAACGGCTTTAAATTCGGCAGGGCCGAAGAAGTGCACTTATATAAGAGGAAAATATAATTATTTTTAAAATAGCAAAAACAAATACAAATATTAAAAAAAAAATAATTTTATAAATAAATATAAAATTGTATTATTTCAAGCCACGCCTATAAGACAAGGCTGTCAATACGTTTACAATATATATATATATATATAATATTGGTTGGTAGTGGGTAGTACCCAGCTGGTTGTATTTCCATTCTATTTTAATTCCAAAAGTACACATTTTGAAAATCCCTTATCACACGTACATAGTGCAAAATAACTTAACTTCATGATCCAACCAATTTTTGCCGTAAAATTACGAATTAAAAAAATGAGTTGTGATTCTCGTTCGTTTGTGTGAATTATCTCCTTATAGAGGCCGGGTTTGATGTTGAAAAGTCGCTGCGAAGCCACTTGAAAAGACTTTTGACATGGTCGAAGTCATGATCGTGGTAGTCTGCAGCCAAGTAATAAATGTCACCATGCCATTTGTAAATAAATTTGCATTCTATTAAATATAGATGCAAAATGGTCTTGAGCCAGGACAATATCCCAGTTCAAATCAAATTAGAAAAATCTTTTTATTTTGCGTGTCTACGCAATTTTACCCCCTCAAGAGTACGACTATCAAAAATCTCTTTATTTTTCGTGTCTACGCTGTCAGAGCAAAGATTACTCCGAATTTCATTTTTCTAGGTGCAGCCAATTGGTTGGTATAATTTGTATCCCTCTATTCACATTTTATCCATTAAAAGCACGAATTTGGAAAAAACAATTTCATTTTATGTATCTACTGAATTAGAGGAATTTACACAGCGTGTAATTTCGTGTTTCTAGCTGTTGTCGTTTAAAGGGTACCATTTTTATCCCTTTTTGTCCCATTTCACCTTACGAATAAAAATCGTTTTATAGTTTCGACAAAATTTTCTATTGAAACAAAAAATTTCGACGAAATTTTCTATAAACACAAAATATCGACATTATTTTCTATAGTTACAAAATGTTAACGAAATATTATATAGTTACAAAATTTCGACGAAATTTTCTATAGTTACAAAATTTCGACGAAATTTTTTATAGTTACAAAATTTCGACGAAATTTTCTATAGTTAACAATTTTTTGACGAATTTTTCTATAGTTAAAAAATTTCGACAAAATTTTCTATAGTCAAAAAATTTCGAAGATATTTTCTATAGTTAAAAAATTTTGACAAAATTTTCTATAGTTAAAAAATGTCGACAACATTTTCTATAGTTAAAAAATTTTGACAAAATTTTCTATAGTTAAAAAATTTTTGACAAAATTTTCTATAGTTAAATCATTTTGACAAAATTTTCTATAGTTAAAAAATTTTGACTAAATTTTCTATAGTTAAAAAATTTTGATAAAATTTTCTATAGATAAAAATTTCGACGAAATTTTCTATAGTTAAAAAATTTCGACGAAATTTTCTATAGTTACAAAATTTTGACAAAATTTTCTATAGTTTAAAAATTTTGAAGAAATTTTCTATAGTTAAAAAATGTCGACAAAATTTTCTATAGTTAAAAAATATTGACAAAATTTTCTATAGTTAAAAAATTTTGACTACATTTTCTATAGTTAAAAAATGTTGACTAAATTTTCTATAGTTAAAAAATTTTGACAAAATTTTCTATAGATAAAAATTTGGACGAAATTTTCTATAGTTAAAAAATGTCGACGAAATTTTCTATAGTTAAAAAATGTCGACAAAATTTTCTATAGTTACAAAATTTCGACAAAATATTCTATAGTTACAAAATTTCAATGAAATTTTCTATAGTTACAAAATTTCGACGAAATTTCTATACTTGAAAAATGTCGACGAAATTTTCTATGGAAAAAAAAATTTCAACGAAATTTTCTATAAACACAAAATATAGACTAAATTTTCTATAGTTAATAAGTTTCGACGAAAAATTCTATAGTTAAAAAATTTCGACGAAAATTGTTATAGTTAAAAAATTTCGACAAAAATTGTTATAGTTACAAAATTTCGACGAAATTTTCAATAGTTACAAAATTTCGACGACATTTTCAATAGTTACAAAATTTCGACGAAATTTTCAATAGTTACAAAATTTCGACGAAATTTTCAATAGTTACAAAATTTCGACGAAATTTTCTATAGTTAAAAAATTTCGACAAAATGTTCTATAGTTACAAAATTTCGACCACATTTTCTATAGTTACAAAATTTCGACCACATTTTCTATAGTTACAAAATTTCGACAAAATTTTCTATGGATATAAATTTCCGTACAAAATTCCCACTTCTGATGTTAGATGTTCATCTTGATAGAAATTGGTCCATATTATTTGATGTTTCGTCTCCACACACAGATAGATCTCATGTGTTTTTTTCTTTTGAATGTTTATGCATAAAGATATTTCTTTTTTTTTTTTTCTTTATTAAAAATCAAATCAAAACTTAAAAACTATTTCAAAGCCACAACAATCCAACACACAAACCTGTTGACTTCCTGGCAAATTCCAACTTTTGTATGGAAACTTTAAACATCATAAAAAATCCAAAACATCATAAAAAATCTTTATATGAGTATTTAAGTTCCCTTTGAGTCTTTGTGTTTTCCAAAGGAATGTAAGTTCTTCAAATGTCTGCCGTAAAGAGAACATTGCACAGTGGGACCAAGCAAAGGCAACTGTGAATGTTATCAATATAAAATTGAAAATTGTCACCAATATTTGTTAAATTATTGATAAGTTTCCAATGATTGAAAGTATCCAATAAAAATATCTATATTGTGGAACTAAATACACTTGGGTCTCTTTTTAGGCGAATTTGAATTTATGCGATTTCTAAAACCGAGTCGTGGAATACGATTACCTCACAAGTGCCGTTATGTCATATTTTTGATAAACCCGGATTTTAAAACCGGCTCTTTTTAATATTAATATTCCTAACCGAAAAGAAATTATCAACTATCGTGTCACATTTATGAGAAATCCGGATTTAAAACCCGGTTTTGAACCGGTGCCAAACCGATTTAAAACCGACTCTTTTATATATTAATATTTCAAACCTAAAAGAGATTATCAGCTGTCGTGTCACAATTAAGAGAAAACCGGATATAATACCCGTGTTTTTGAACCGGCGTCAAACCGGTTTAAAACCGGCTCTTTTTAATATAAATATTTCAAACCTAAAAGAGATTATCAGCTATCGTGTCACAATTAAGAGAAAACCGGATATAATACCCGTGTTTTTGAACCGGCGTCAAACCGTTTTAAAACCGGCTCTTTTTAATATAAATATTTCAAACCTAAAAGAGATTATCAGCTATCGTGTCACATTTAAGAGAAATCGGGATAAAACCCGTGTTTTTGAACCGGCGTCAAACAGGTATAAAACCGGCATATTTTAGTATAAATATGTCAAACCCAAAAGACATTATCAGCTATCGTGTCGCGGTTTTCTGGAATAGACATTATAGTCTATAATATGAACGGTTTTCAACACGCCTTAGATTGAAAAACACGGGTCTCTTCAAGATGTCAGCTGTAACATGTTGATTAACCATTCTATTAATATATGATAGATTTTGAGTTTTAATAGAGCAGCGACTAAGATTCTTTTATTTTTGCATTATTATTATGGACCCACTGTGCAGACATGTTTTAGTATATTTTTATGCAACACAATAAATAATTCACAAAATGTGTATTCCTCGTGAAACTGAAACTGAAGCAGTTATTAATTAAATAAAATGAAAGTAAAAAACACAACAAAAACAAGCGAAAAGAGAAAAATCCTTCGCACTAAAATTCGTTTTCCCTCTTTTTTTAAGGATACGTTAAATTTATCGGTTCATTTTGTGCACTTGGGCTGTCTGAGCCGTTCGTTTCTTCATTGTTCAGTGGGGGATTGATTTATTATTTATAATGGCACAGCTTAAAAAATCACCAGCAAAAACTACAGTTCAAGCCAATCCAATTTGGTGGCCATCAACGAAATGTGCGTCTGAATGGGGGCGAATAAAGCGAATGAATTAAAGCAGCCCGAACACACACAGACACAGAAAATGAGGTACTTGAGCCAAGGGTTTACTTGTTGGAAGGACAACAATAAGGTTTGTGTTTTTTTTGTTTGTTTTTGGTTGGTTGGTCAAACTTACCAGGATGTGTTGCAGGTTTGGTTTGGAGGTTGATGAAACTAAGCAAACAGAAGAAAATAAGGACGGATTTCACTTCAATTCGCTGTTGCTGCTGATGTTGCTGTTGTAGTTGTAGCTGTTGTCTTTATGATGATGAAGAACCCATGAAAAAGGGTCGATTACTTAAGTATGTGGACGGTGCCCGAATGAATAGATGAATGAATGAATACAGAGCGTTGAGACAAATACGTGGAAGAGTGGTCGTGTATTTGTCGAATATTTGATAAACGTGGATTAAGCTGCTGCTCCTGCGTTTGGCTACTGTTGCTGCTGCTGCTCCCTTTTTATTTTTGGTCTGCACTTTTCTTTAACGAAGCAAACAATTGTGGGGCTTTATCAAACGAACAAATACTCACACACGCACACACACACTCGTACAAAACGCGAAGCCACGTAACACAATGTAACCAAACAAAAAAGGTACACAAGTGCTTTGGTATTAGTTTAATACTTATTTATGTGGGTTATACTTTGTTTAGCTGTGTCATAAGGATGTCCGAGTATGTGTAGGTGAAGTGAAGTACGTGTATGTGTGCCTGTATTTGCGTTTACATCTCTAAGCGTTTATTTGTTTTTGGTTGTTGGTGTTCGTTGTTTCCTTTCTTGGCTTTGTTTTTTGAACGTTCCGAGCGTCTCAAAGTATTTCCGTTTTCCGTTTAATGTCACACACACACTCACACACCCGCACAAATTATAAATAATATCGTTGTTTTGCTTGTACGTCCTCCTTTGTTTGTGCTCATTTGTTGTCCTTATTTATTTAACTTATCAACACATTTCAATGTGTCTTCATGCCACCCCACTCCACCCTAAGTTATCACAGATTTTTTGCAGTTTATTCTATTCGCATGGAGTTCACTGTTCTACGTTATATCTACATCGGTAGTGTTGGCGACCCATGACATAATAAAGTGTTGTCAACGGAGTCATTAAAGGGCGACCCTAAGAAAATCTATATATAGTCAACAAATATGTATATATTAGTTTTAAATCAACGCCGAATAAATAAACATGAACCTACTGATAAAATTTCTTCATTGGTTCATTAACACAAATTTAGAAAATAAATAAAAAATTGCAAATATATTTATTTTAAATAAAAAAATATATTTCCATGGACTACTTTTTATACCCACCACCTCCAGGATGGAGGTCATTCCGTTTGTAACACCTTGAAATATCGACCTGGGACCCTAATAATACTAAAACGATCTAGCCATGTCCATCCGACTATTGAAAGCACATCTAAACGAAAGGAGCTAGGACGTCCAAATTTTGCATGAATACGTCTTATAGTTGTAGATTGGTTGGGATTACAAATTGGCGAAATTGGCCCACAGGGACAATTTTTTCCCTCACGAGGACTGAAAATTCTCATAATATTTAGAGTATGTCATCATGTTTTTTGATAATGTCTCTTATATGTATTTGATATTTGGTGTGCGCATTCCCCTTATAGTAAAAACGTACACAATAAGGTAATTCTTATTTGTAAGGGGTGAAATGGGGCAAACAGGGATAAAAATGGTACCTATCAAACGACAACAGCTAGAAACAAGAACTTTGCAGTGTACATTCCTCTAATTGAGTGGTTACATGATATAAAAGTATGTTTGCCAAATTCGTACTATTAAGGGGTAAAATGGGAATTGAGGGTTAAAAGTGGCTACACCTAGAATAATGAAATTCGGTTTATATATTCCTCTGATTGCGTAGACATGTAAAACAAAGGGATTTTTCAAAATTCTTACTATTAGGGGGTAAATGGGACTTGAATCTGAATAGACTCGCAAAATAAACATCTACTTTTAAAATTTACGGTAAAAATGGGTACAATCATGAAGTTAGGTTATCTTGCAATGTGTACGTGAGAAATAATGCATTTTCAAAATTTTTACATTTGAAATTAAAAGAGAATGGAAATACAACCAACCAAACGACTCTAGCTAATATTTAAACTTTTTTAAAGAATGCTGCCTTATATTTACTATTTGAATTGACTTGAAGCATTATTTCAATATATATATAGTAGCCTTGCCTTATAAGCGTGGTTTATAATAATTACAATTTTATATATATTTATAAAATTATTTTTTCAATATTTTTATTTCTTTTGCCTATATTAAAAAAAATTAAGGAAAATATGTAGTGTTACTGCACTTCTACGAAAATGGACAGCCTCTGTGGAACACAATCCATGATGATTTTTACTTTTCCAAATGGTTACGTTGACTGTAATTTTGGTTATTTTTTGCAAAAAATATTTTCAGAAAAATTAGTCAAAAATATAACCCATTATTTCACTACTTCCAGAATCGCACTGTCGCTAAAAAGACCTCAAAGAACATGTCTAATCATATTATAAAACCGTTTTTCATAAATCTCTTCTTCAACATTATTTAGTTTTCATTCAACTTTAGCTTTGTAAGAAATGCTGCTCCATAAGAAATGCATAGTCAAAACAGAAACGGCATTTTGCTACCAAAAATGTCCCCTAAGCTTTTTATGGGGGCAGCGAAATTCCATAAAAAGATCACAGTTTTATGTCGCAGAGTATGATTAATATTAACTTCAATACAATATTACGTATACGTTCCAAAAATTCAAAGGTTGATTTATTTATTTAGTTTCACATATAAAGACAAAGATTATCTAAGATGTCCATAAGGCAATTTGAAAAATGGACCAACGAAATGGCTAGAGGTTTAAAATGTATGATGTTTACATCGTTAGAAATTAAGAATGATCGAAATCAGTCCAGAGGGAAAAGGACATCCAGACAACCAACCTGTTTGTATGTCTCAATATATTATTGCAGGGAAAAACTTTCACTTTACAAAGACTGCAAAAACCAATAAAAATTTTTTAGAGTATTTCCAACTAAGATTGTCTAATATTGAACTACTGCAATATGATAATTTCTATAGCAGAACATGAAAAGTGGAGTGCATGTAAAAGGCTGAAGTAGAAATCAAAAATGGTTGACTTTTTCTTCAAAGCCAACCTATTATTTACATTAAGTTGGAAGTAGATAGGTGAGATCCCAAGAGATATATCATTTGGTACAGAAAAATCAATTCAGACGTTGCACATGATAATATTTTACCCAAACTTAGTTTAAGTTTAAGTTCCGATGCCTCCCACACAAATAGCCCATATTCAAATGTTAAATTGAAAACCATATAAATTCCGTACGCTTATTCGGAATCAGCAATATTTTGGTATTTGTTAAAGTTTTTATAATCACTTTAAGCGTACTTATGCCCCTTCCAGTACCTCCCACACAAATCACGCAAAACTACGTGAAATTAAAGCTGTTATAGCTTCTATACTGATAATCGGAATACTGAGAAATTTTATGTTTAGCCAGGCTTTTATAGTGCTTACATTCGCATGGAATATGAATGATATTACCACGCCCCTTCATGTACCTCCCACACAAAGTGGCATAAACTTTGGTTACAATAAAACCGGCATAACATCCATACGGGTAGATTTTGTAATCAATTTAAACCTACAATTTTTTTACGCTTTAGTCACTCCCCTTCTTGTACCTCCTAAACAATTGCCTCTATCCTAGGTAATATTGATTTCTATGACTTCACTATGACTTGATATTTGATCACGTTTTTGTAAATGTGGAAGCTTGTACCATGTGACAAATTATCCTGCCCCACGTTTAATATAATTCCTTATATCTTTCGTATATATGTTGTCTGAGAGTGAGGGTATATATAAGTCGGTTTAGCCGACTGACGCTTTCTTACTTATTTTACTCCCTTTTTGGAATTATTTTTTTCAATTAGAGGCAATAAATATAGACTGTAAATGTTGCGAATTTTACTTTCTCATAGAAGCAGTGGTTTAGAAACAGTCGCCAAATTTTTTTTTTATTTGAAAAAACTCATCAAAAAGAAGATAATCGGGAAAAAAGAGTTTGTTGTATTTTTTGATTTCTAACAAAAAAACAATGTATATTTGTATACATTGACGCAAGAGTGTGTAAAAATCATATTTTTAAATTTTATTTATATTTTTGAATTTTAGTATTTTTTTATTATCCATAGACTGCCTCTTGTATAGTTTTCCAGTTTATAAAGACAAAATACATTAAAACATGTTACACAGTGCAAAACGAAAAAATATAACCATATACGGACACCACTACGTGATAAAAGACAAAAAAAGACCCGTGTCTCCCAGTTTTGTCCAAAGTCATGCTCTTTTCTATGGGCCCCCAAAGATTTGGGGCCTCGGCGACAAATTTGCAAAAAAATTATAATTTTCTCAGAATCATATCTTGCAAACCGTTTGGAATTTTGATTTACTCTCTGAGGCAATGTTGTAGCTCTTGTCATAAAGAACAAAAATTATGAACATATGAAATCAATAGAAATTACACGCAGTGTTATACCCTGCTTTCTTCGATTTTTGCAAACATTTGTCTGCTATGACATGTTCCAAATAAGGGTTGAAAGAAAAATATTAAATTGATCGTTGAAGAACAACGTTTTATTAACACAAGGAAAACTAAAAATAGTTATTTAGCGTTATCTTAAAATAAAATAAAATTATCATTTTCAATTGTTTTTAAACTCCCGCTTTTAAAAAACGTTCCTTGAACTGCTCGTTAACAATTGAAATTCGAATTTCAAAAAAGAATTGATTTTATTATTGCTAAAATAAATTTATATAATCATTTACAAAATCTAAATAAAACAAGTAAGGAAAGGCTAAAGTCGGACGGAGCCGACAATTCAATTCTGTAAAAAATAAATCGGGAAGGATTTTTGTAACCTGTAAATGTATGTGTTTGACAAAAAATGTTAAATCTGAAAGGACATCTGCATGGTGTCCCGCTTTCGCCATGTATGTTTATAGATGAAATATAATATGAAAATTTTGGCCAAAATCGGTTAAACATTTGGGAGCAACATTTGTATATATATATATACATACATATATATATACATATATATATATATATATATATATATATATATATATATATATATATATATATATATAAATCTGAACCGATCTTACCCACATTCACCAAGGATGTTTTTAGTTTAATTATAAGATGTTTTGCCAAATTTAAATAAAATAGAGTGAAATATGTGGTTTCTGGAGCGCAAAAAGTCAAATCGGGTGCGACATTTGTATGAGGGCTATATCTAAATGTGAACCGATATGATCCATTCCAGAGCTGTTTCTACTTCAATTATAGGGTACTGTGCCCAATTTGAAGCAAATCGAGTGAAATATGTGGTTTCTAGAGCTCAAAAAGTCAAATCGGGAGCGACATTCGTATGGGGGCTATATATAAATCTGAACCGATTTACTTCAAATTAACTTCAATTAATAGCACAAAGACATAATACTCTCGTGGAGTGTATAAATATTAAAAGTGTAAAGACTTAACAAATCTTATGAGCGAATGTCATGCCAACACAGTATATTCCGTGTTTAAAAATATGAAGAATGTAACGTTTGCCACTTTTTTTGCGAGAAATCATTTGCCATGTTTTCAAAAATTATGAAATAAATATTAACCTTGACTTTATTTTCCTTTCTTTGAACAAACGATAATAACATTCCCGCTTAAGGATGCAGATTGCCAAAATATCACACTGTGCTGCGTTGGAGAGAGATTGTGAAACAAAACAATAACGAGCATGTGCTAGAGGATTCCCAAAATATTTCCCCCAATTTTCATGACTAGTTCGCCAACGATAGGCGGCCAAAACAAAAACACCACAAGTCATTGTGTAGGGCAGATTTGGAGCAAAAAAAATGAAACAAACTCCCGGGGGGATGTTAAGTTAAAATGTTAAAGCCAAATCTGTCAATAGAGTATATAGCGCTGGCAACTGGCAAAGTTTGCTCTTTGGTCTCAGCATCCTGTCGATTTGTACAGGCAGACATGCATGTGTATGTGTTTATGTGGTTTTGATTTGCAAACACATGTACACGTACACATGCACGATCTGTGACACTGGGCTCCAACTGGCTCAACGCTCGAGTATCCTGTGCACTCTTCTGGCACTCACTCACACTCACATACCGAGAATGCCAGTTTATTGTGTTGATAAGGTCAATACAAACGCCATTGTCTTGATATACGACTATATACGTGTGCACACACACATGCATGCATAGCCATACTCTGAGCACTCCGTACACTGACCATAAATAACAATTCGTGCGCTTTGTTTGTGTTAGTGATACTCTTACACATGTACGAACATGAGTATGTATGTATGTACATTGTATATCGCTGTACACACGACTACTCGAACACCGAACATGTCCTTTTGTACATTCAGTCGTAAATATCCTGCACGAAATCCCAACAATGACGTACCGTGCAAAGTTTGCGATGTAGATGTTAACAAAAATACAGGGAAAAAACAAAAATAGCGTCCCGCCATGAATGAATGGATGAATGTAACAAATGTAATAAATAAAATTGCCTTTATGCATGAACATACAATGACGGTCATAACTACTGTGACAATCGAAAGTTCATAGTACTTCCGATAGATAAGAATTATCTATATATATAAAAATCAATGTATGTCTGTATATCTGCATGTTCCGTATAGGACGTCAAACCGGTGGACCGATTTGCTTGAAAATTTTACTGTATCTAACTTCTGAATAGGGGATGGTTATAAAGGGTGATTTTTTAATAGATATAAGAAAGTTTTTCAAAAAAAAAAAACACATAAAATTAAGAAAAATGCATGAAATCTTTATTTGAATCGATAGTACGGTCCATATAATTTAATGTTTGAAGATTATTTCATGCAAATGTTGACCTTGACTGCGCCTCAAATGGTCTATCCGCTTAGTCCAATTTTGGCGTTTCCACGTTTTTGAGTAACAGAGGCCCAATTGCTACGAACAGCGACGAATCGATAATTGATGGTCATCATTAACACTGGCCGATACAGCTGCGATAATTATATTCCTCAGATCGCACTCTACGTATGTGTGTTGGTGGTTTAATGTCCAACAATGTA
The DNA here is from genome assembly GCA_947397865.1 of Polietes domitor. NCBI lineage: Eukaryota > Metazoa > Arthropoda > Insecta > Diptera > Muscidae > Polietes > Polietes domitor. The sequence continues at coordinate 10,129,669 of OX377622.1, read as the reverse complement.
AATTTGGTGCGAAATTTAGTCACAATAGCCCGAATAGCCGCTTCAGTGGGTCGATTAAACTGACCATAAAATGGAAGCGCGCGATGAACTTTCTTTCTTTAACAGAGCACGCATTTTGATAATAAAATTCAATAATTTGCAAGCGTTGTTCGTTTGTAAGACGATTCATGGTTAAATAATAGTTATAAGGAACAAACATTGTCACAAAAATTTTAACTATATTTCATTATATACACCCCTAATGATTGTCGTAAAAAATACGTTTACGACTCCGATTTTTTTGGTCAGACATATTCCACTGCTAAAAATATTTTGCACGTATTTTAAACGTAATTTTCTTTATAAAGTTATGGCCAATTGAATATTAGTAAAATCGAGAGAAAAGTGTCTAGTTATGAATATTTGAAGTAGTGTAATGGGAAAACGTATAGGCGCAATTTAACGAATGATGGGTTATTTTTAGGGTATTTGAACGTGCTTTTCGTGTACTAACCAAATATTTATACTTTTTGATTATCATCTTCTTTGCGTTTTTTCACTATGAAAACAACAACCTAAAATTTCTGAAAAATAATAAAACATCAGTCGGCTTTACCGACTAATATACCCTCACTCTCAGAGACCATGTGTATGGAAAGACTTAAATTTTGTTTAGCGCCGGAGTATGTTTGAGGGAGGTACTAGAAGTTTTTGCCAATTGGACCCAGCTTCCATATTTGTTAATAATTACAAAAACATGATCAAATACGAAATAATAAAAAATATGAAGTGCTTGAAATAGCACCGGTAAAGGCGTTATAAAGCATAGGACAGAGACAATTGAGTGGGAGGAACAAGAAGGGGCGTGGTTAATGCGTATATATTTTTATGTTTAAATAGACTATGAAACCCATTTTGAAATATCGAATTACAAATGATTTTCACTACCCGTATGGATGTTATCTCGGTTTTATTGTTACCAAAGCTTATCCCACTGTGTGTGGGAGGCAGAGTTACAAGCCGACCCATAATTATCGGCGACGGCGGTGCTACCCAAAAGAGGTCGACGGCGGCTGATTTGCCGGCTCGTTCTGGCATTTGATCACTCTTAATTATTTGACAATTATTGGAAAAGAGAAGGAATAATTTGTATTGGTTTTTAATACTTTTTCTTTTACTTTTGGCAATAATTCAACATTCGCTAATATAATTTGAAGCAAATCGGTTCAGATTTAGATATAGCCCCCATACAAATCCCGATTTTATTTGACACAGCATCTTATAATCCAACTAGAAACACCTGTGGTGAAAATGGGTAAGATCGGTTCAGATTTAGATATAGCCCTCATACAAATGTTGCTCCCGATTTGTCTTTTTCCAACTTAGAAACCACATATTGCACCCGATTCTTTCGGCTGATTTGCCGACTCGTTCTGTTATTCGATCACCCTATTTATTTGACAATTTTTGGAAAATAGAAGGAACAATTTGTATTGTTTTTTAATACATTTTCTTTTATTATTTGGCAAGTAATTCAATATTCGTTAATATTAACCAATATTAGCCAATGTTCCCATAATTTAATACTATTATCCCATACAATTATTTTTTTGGGAGTGGGAATCCATTCCCAAAGTTTATAATATGGATGAATGTAATAAATATTTTTGCAATTACAGCTTTTCATGTGAGTCATATTTGACCAGACATCTTGAATATCATAATCCTTCCAAATATTGATAAAACTCGACATACTTTGACACATAAAACTGGAATTGACTTATATAAATGCGACTTTCAAATCAATGTACAATCATTACACTTTCTACAGACGTCGTCATATAGTGGGATAACAATTAGAAGGATGTCTAAGTTGACAGTAGAATTTTCTTTTGTAATTTTAAGTGGGTTGTCTATTATAAATAAAAATAATATAAATAAAAATGACTTTGTTTAGAATATTTATGACAGGCGTGTAAACAAAACATGACTTTTTGCAAATTCGTACTTTTAGGGTCACAATTGGAAAATAGACAGATGTTACCAACAATACGGCTCTATCTGGAATCTTGAACTTTAGGCTCCCCTGATTGTGTGGACTGTTAGGATTGTAAATTGGTCAGAGGCATGAAGTTTTTCCCTAACAAGGACTGGAAATAATTAAATAAGTAAACAATATTCAGGGTTTTTTGAAGATTGCTGCGGAAATGTTCTTTAAAATTACTAAAAATCATATTATTGAAAGTGATTTTATACCAGATAGTATCATTATGGTTTCCTTTCATAAACTATCATAAACTGTTTGACATTCTATGTCTTATTAATATATGTTTTAAATTAACCAATTGAACATCGCAGCATAGAATTTCATTTTATCAAAGTATGGATTAAATTGCTATTAATAATCTTAAATGTTCCCATAAAACTAGAGCCTAAATATAAAAAATAATTTTAATAATACCTAAAAATTAAAAAAAAAATACTTTCCTTTAAATCGAAAAATAGTAAACTTTGGCTTCATTTCTAAAATATACATGCTCATCCGATTTTCAATCTTAGTATCTCAAATAATTTTAGTCCTTGTCTAATTTCAATTTTTTTCAAAACTCATAAATGTTTACTACATCAAAAGTTATTGACTTTTGACCGATGAAGTTTGAGAGCGTTATTGCTCGAATGGACGAAATGGTCAACTGTCACCGAGAGCCTTCGATTTAAGCTCTATATATCATGTTCTCTTTGGATTTACGTAAAGTCATTGGTCTATGGGAACAATCTGGATCTACGGCCGAATTGGATGATAACATCGAACGAATCATTGCCGAAATAGGACTTGAAAAAGTGGTTAACAAGTTCGTCTTCCAGACTGTGGCGCATCCAAGCCAGCCCATAGGCGCTAAATTATATTTGAACACTAACGACATAAAATTATCTTTGGAATAAAGTGAATTTTAAGAACGATTTTATGTAAGCATATTATTTTTTTAATTTAAAATATAAAAAAGAAATAATTTAAGAATTATATTTTTGCCTCTATTTGACTAGTTAAATATAAAATGTTTTTAACTGTACTGAAAATGGTCATATTTGCCACGTCACTTTTTGGAATTGATATATAAATTCGTGGGTGGCTGCTGATGGGCCCGGATGTTTACAAGAACTAATATGTTATCCATATTTCTAATTCCAATTAATTATTATCGACTCGTAGTTGATATTATTCCTTTATGATTTATTAATAATGAAAACAAGTAAGGAAGGTTAAAGTCGGGCGTGGTCGACTTTATGATACCCTACACCTAGTCAATATACCCTGTGGTGTACGGTGTAAGAAGGTCATTACATTTGAACATACATATACTACACATTTAATACTTTTATCAGAATTTGTAAGAAAATTTGAACACAAACTTTGAATGGGAGCTATATATAAATCTGAACCGATCAAACACATTTTAGCATATGTTTTCTGAAATATAAGACGGTTTGCCAAATTTGTTGGAAATCTGTTAAATATGTGGTTTCTAGAGCGGAAATAATTAAATTATATGTAACTCATTTATAAGGGAGTTATATATAAATCTGAACCGATTTGACCCACTTTCAACATGGATGTTTGTAATTGAAATATGAGCTAGGTTTGCCAAATTGTATGCAAATCTGTTCAAATATGCTATTTCTAGAGCGGAAATAGTCAATTCAGTGGCGAAATTTGTATTGAATCTGAACCGATCTGGCCTATTTTTACTAGAGTTGTTTCTAGTTGAAATATAAGTAGTTTTGCCAAATTTGAAGATAATCGGATAAAACATGAGGTTTCTAGAGCGGAAAGAGTCAAATCATAGGAAACATTTGTATGGGAGCTATATATAAATCTGAACCGATCTGGCCTATTTTTACCAGACCTTTTTCTAGTTAAAATATATGACGTTTTGCAAAATTTGAAGAAAATCTGTTAAAATATGTGGATTCTAGAGCATAAAAAGTAAAATCGGAAGCAAAATTTGTATGGGAGCTATATCTAAATCTGAAACGATTTGCTTCAAATTAAATAGCGTTCGTCCTGATCCGATAAAATTTCGTTGTGCAAAGTTTCATTTAGTTCTAACAACAATTGCGCCTTGGACTTTGATTACAAGAATATATGGACAGACCGACGGACGGACATCGCTAAAACGACTCAAAAAGTGATTCTAAGTCGATCGGTATAATTAACAATGGGTCTATCTCGCTTCCTTTTGGGTGTTACAAACAAATGCACAAAGACATTATACCCTGTGTTGTAGGGTATAATTAAGTTAGGCTTTCAGTCAATCATTTTTTGGGGTCTAAGAAGAGATTGTTGTGCGGAATGTATACAGATGGAGTTCAACGGTTTGTAAAGAGTGATTTTTTTGAGGTTAGGATTTTCATGCATTAGTATTTGACAGATCTCGTGGGATTTCAGACATGGTGTCAAAGAGAAAGATGCTCAGTATGCTTTGACATTTCATCATGAATCGTCTTACAAACGAACAACGCTTGCAAATTATTGAATTTTATTATCAAAATGCGTGCTCTGTTAAGAAAGTTCATTGCGCGCTTCCATTTTATGGTCAGTTTAATCGACCCACTGAAGCGGCTATTCGGGCTATTGTGACTAAATTTCGCACCAAATTTACATTGTTGGACATTAAACCACCAACACGCTTACGTAGAGTGCGAACTGAAGAAAATATCGCAGCTGTATCGGCCAGTGTTAATGATGACCACCAATTTTCGATTCGTCGCCGTTCGCACCAATTGGGTCTCTGTTACTCAAAAACGTGGAAATGCCAAAATTGGACTAAGCGGATGGACCACCTAAGACGCAGCCACGGTCAACATTTAAATGAAATTATCTTCAAAAAGTAAATGTCATGGACCAATCTAACGTTTCAAATAAAGAACCGATGAGATTTTGCAAATTTTATGCGTTTTTTTAAAAAAAAAAGTTATCAAGCTCTTAAAAAATCACCCTTTATATTCGTATTTTAATTATCGGTTTCTACAGAAAAAAAGTTAATTTATTTTCAGGGGAAAATTATATTTTCTTCGTCCTTTTAAATTATTATTTTTTATGGTGGCGACCAAAATACGTTTAAATCACAATTACAAATACACAGAATATGATGCAGTTTTCAATTATTTTTTATTTTGAGTTCTTGTAACCAAATTGCACATGTCCACACAATTATGCTCAACACTGTACATACTGTAAATATGAAAGCACTATCCATTTATTTATTTATTACACTTTTTCAGTTCTTCACCATTCGTATATGTGCATTTTTCATAACAGTTTTTTTTGGTTTTATTATTTTTTAATTTTCTTATTTCTGTAATGTTTCTCTTTTTTAGTTTATTTTGGGTTTGAGTTGAGTTAAATGTATTATTTAAGTTTATGTTTTAAGTTTAAAGTTTTAGTTAAGTTTTTCTTTTATTTAGAACTTCACTTTAACGTTTATGCTGCTGTTTTAATCGCTTTAATCCTCGTGTGTGTGTGTGCGTTGCATTGCATGTCAAACTGAAATCAGTGGTAAGTTGTAAAAATGGCAACTGGCAGCAAGTGGCAAAAAAGAGAGGACAGGACATGCCATGCAGCCATTTTAATTTTACACATAAAAATCTATGTTTATAGCCGAGCATTAAGCATTCGAAACTGTGTCATTAAATATTCACTAGAAGTTCTCGCTTAAATGGTGCACAAGTAAATGCTTCTGCGGTTTCTGGCATCGGATAAAGGATAAAGGATTCGCATCTAACACGAGTGCTGCCTGCCTGCCTGCTTGTTGTCCTCGTTGTGTCGACACACTGCGACATGCGAAACTATTAAAGGTTGTGCGACACAGTTGGTACGACAAGAAAGGAGTCTGCGAGCTCTATCGTTAGAACTGTGTTAGGCGATAGTTGTGAGGGTTTTCTTGATTCTGAAGAAGTAAGGTGGCCCGTTGCACTTTCCTTGTCAAAATCAAGTGGTTTTATCGATAAAAAATAAAATACAAAATCGTATTTCTCGACAATGATATTTATCTCGAAGTAGCGAAAATTCTTTAAATCCATTTCTGTATGAAATTCAAAAAAAAAAAAAAATCATGGTTTTTGGCAAATTATAAAAATGATCGTAAAAATTAAAACTTCATCATTGGCCTAGTAAAAAAGTTTACCTCGTTAGAACTGAAAGTGCCTCTAAAATATTAAGGTTTTTGGGGTATTTTAAAGAAGTTTTTTGGATTTTTGTATTCAATACATTTTACTATATATAGCCGACTAGTCGTCCACTATATAAATAGTGGGCTTATTTCTATTAAAATGGGTAGCGAAAATAAATTGCAGCGGTCACCCCCCAGAAATGAAGATTGGATTGTTTAATGATGATCTGCAAAATATTTCGTCACTGGATCAAGACATCTATGAGCTAAACGATCCTGAGAACACATCTAAAAATCATGGTTTTCCCGTGTAATTTTTTCTTGTTGCATTTTTGCCTAGAATTTAATAGACGCTTGGAAGCACTTTAAATAAAAATTTGCATTCTTGTCTTATAGTCTTATTGGTCGAATTATTGGACGTTTATATTGATTTTTTTTTATAGATTTTCAAGGTGACAGCTAAAAACTCATATTTCTAGGAAGCATTATGTAAGAGGTGTAATAAAAAATAAATAGGAGGAGTCCGTACCTTTCGAATGATGCCTAAATGATGAATAACGGACGATAAATTACGTCACTGACTCAATTTTTGTGAAATAATTTAAGGCAGGCGATGGTTTTCACAGCCAAAATGTTCAAACTCTTTTTACAAAAATGAGCGCTGCGACGTCAATTTCCTTCCGATGTTCATCATATAAGCATCATTCAAAAGCTATTGACTGCAGCTATTTACTTTTTATAAAATACTACCGCCAAGTACGGTAAAGTTTACAGTAGTCACTGTGAAAATTCACAAAAAATACTATAAACGTCCAATAATTCGACCAATAAGTTACTCTAAGATAAGAATCAACATTTTTATTTAAAGTGCTTTCAAAAGAAGAAAAAAATGGGAAAAAATGTAACACAAAAAAAATTACACCGGAAAAACATGATTTTTAGGGTTATATTCAGGAGCGTTTAGCTTACAGATGGCTTGATCTAGGAACGAAATATTTTGTAAATCATCATAAAACAATCCCAACTTTATTTTCGTGGGGTGACTGGAACTTGTTATTCCATTTGTATGGACGGCGACCCAGCATAATATACATTCGATGTATATTAGGCTGGGTCATTCTTACGAAATGTTTCCAGGAAATAAGAGTTTTTAGCTGTCATCTTGAAAAACCACAAAAATAAATATAAACGTCCAGTAATCCAATGACCAATGAGTTATTCTAAGATAAGTGTAAACATTTTAATTTAAAGTGCCTCCAAGGGTCTATTAATTCAGAAAAAAAAATTTAAAAAAAAAATTAAATACAAAATTATACGGGAAAAACATGATTTTTAGAGGTGTTTTCAGCAGCTTTTAGCTCACAGTTGCCTTGACCCAGGGACGAAATAATTTGTAGATCATCATTAAACAATCCAATCTTAATTTCTGGGGTAGGGGACCGCAACAATTTATTTTCATGACCCATCCTAATGTTTATAATAACTTTATTTACTATTTTATTATTATCTTGTTTTCTAATCAACGAGGTAATTTATATAATTACCGCAATTCTACCGTAAAATTATATTATCTAAATTGTCTAAATGTTTGTCTTCGTTTCCAATGGATACACGTTATTTCACAGTTCATCTCCCACTGACAAATGCAATAAGTAATTTTCCTTTGGAAACTATATTCATCGCTGGCAACACGTAATCCTTTTTCTGGGAAAAATGATTCATCTTCTCTCTTTAGAGACAAAACAATTCACGGTCCTTTTTACAAAGAATCCCATGGAAACTTATTTTCACAAAAAATGAAATTGTTCCTATGGAGAAAAATAATAATTGTTCTGGGTAATAATTGTAGTAATTATTGTGGCAAATTACTTCACATGGAAATATTTTCCATTTCCTCAAGAAAATGGACTGATTTTTTTCTGCCATGGAAAATGGAGAGTTCTTGACCGAAAATATTTGTGGTGATTTTATTGTGTCATTGCGGATATCCAAAGAAAATAGACGCTATTCTGATTCAAATGGAGAACATTGTAAATTTTCAAAATTGTTCAGAAACATTTCAAAATTGTACATATGGTCAATACAAATTTTTACAGTAAGGATTATAACTTCTAAAATTATCCATAGATTTTCTTCAAATATGCCTCAAATATTAAAAAATAAAACAAAATATTCACTTATCAGTTTTGTAAAACATATTTTCGTGCTATTTAACTTATTGAGCTTATTTTATTTAGTCAATTACAATTTTCCAATATTTCGCAATTACATTACATTGCATATTTAGGGTTTGTATGCTTATCTTTATTTTAAAGACACTGAATTGCAAAATATTGGAAAATTGTAATTAATAAATAAATATTCAAGGCCTCGAGCTAACAAATTCAAAAAATATATATTAAATAAATAAATAACTTCTATCCATAGAACTTTTAAATATATATATTGTTTTCTTCAATGGAATTAAAGTTCCTTCGACAGAAGAAATGAATTGATCGAATAGCTGGAAAAGTACAACAAAATATTTCAAATTTTTTCTATTTTTATACCCTCACTCAACAGACTAGGAGGGTATATGTCATTTGGGACAGAAAAAAAGTGCAACGCATTAGAGGAGGAGTAACTTAAGAACCTAAGTATGTTTGGACGAAATCCGTTTCACGACTTTTTAAGGTGTTTGAGCCATGTCCGTCCGTCCGTCTTTCTGGCTGGCTGGTGTACACGATAACTCTCGAAAGGAGTTAAGGAATTAATTCAAACTTTGCATATGGTAATATTTTTCCCAAACTTAGTTTAAGTTCGAAGATGGGCGACGCCTCTTCTGGTACCTGCCACACAAATGACCCATATTTCTATGTTAAATGAACATCACGGTAACTTCCACACGTATATTCGGAATCTGATATATTTTGGTGTTTGATAATATTTTTATTATCGCCCCTTTTTTATTATTACCCCTTCCAGTACCTCCCACACAAATCACTCAAAACTACCTAAAATAAAAGCTGTTATACTTCTATACCGATGTTCGGAATACTGTGAAATTTGGCATTTAGCAACGCTTTTGTAGTGGTTATATTAGCATGGAATATGGGCGATATTGTCACATCCATAATGGTACCTCCCACACAGAGTGGCATAAACTTTGGTTATAATAAAACCGGCATAACATCCACACGGGTAATCCAAATAATTTGCAATTTGATACTTGAAAATATTTGTATAATCACTTTAAACCTAAAAAATATGTACGCTTTAGCTACGCCCCTTCTTGTACCTCCCACACAATCGGTAATATTAAATCCTTCATAACTTCTATACTGATGCATGGGATCCACTATGACTTGATATTTTACTATATTTTTATAATTGTGCAAGCTGGGGACATGTGATACGTGATAAATTCCTAGTACATTCCACACAATTTATCCTGCCCTGCGTTAAATTTAATTCCTTATTACTTTCGCATATATGTTCTCTGAAAGTGAGGGTATATATAAGTCGGTTTAGCCGTCTAAAGCTTTCTTACTTGTTTATGGGGGTTTTCGTGTCAGCAAAAAAATATTAAAAAAAAAAAATAAAATAAAAAAATGTTCTCATATTTTTGGAGACTATTCTTAATCTGCTGTCTCTAAGTGAAAGTTCTAAGTGAAATTCGCAACGTCAACAACATCATAATTACGTTTAATAAATAAAATAAGCCGCTGTGATGTATATTAAAACAATAAGATTACAATTATTAAAGGTACTAAATTGGATTTTTTTAATTAAAAAAAATATCCAAAAATTGTGTGTCAGTCTAATTTCAGTTTGCCTCAAAAAATAACATTTTAGATCTCGTTTATTCGAATGTTTTATTTTTTTTGTTACAAAGTTTAATGGTACTTTTCCATAATATGCAACAGGCAACATGCTGATTGCCTTTTCCCCTAGAACTTCAATTAGATTAGATTTATTATTAGTTGTTTTTTTTTAGTTTTAATCATTTCTTTCATTTGTAATAAAAGACTACGTTAAAACTTGTAAAATAGAAAATATTAATTTGACAGATAAGGTAAGACTACGAGAGGGAAAGAAGACATGTAGCAGCAAATTGCGTTTTATTTACCAATAGGCTAGCGAAAATGATAGCTTGTCAAAAAACAAGCCTATTGTTCCTTCATTACGGAAGAAAATTGACTTATTTCCCATCTTTTGACGGTGAATTCATTCAAAAGACATTTTATTGCCGCAGTAGAAAACTTGTCCTTATATCTTTATCTTAATGCGTGAAGCATCTGTGTATTAATATTTGAATATAATATAATACCAGATGAGATACATTAGAAGCTCCGGTTGGCATTTGTGAAAATTCACATATTTTCTAAAAAATTAGCAGATGTCATACAAAAATAATACTGATTGACGAGACGAATTTTCAGTGAAAAACTCTTTAAACTTATATACGGGTAAAATGATAAATGGTTCTGCAGGAAAAAGACTTCGTTAACATAGGAAAATTTCCTTATTTTCTGTGGGTGAGGCTAAGACTTTTTTGAATTTATTTAGCAGAGGTATCACCTTATAAATGATGGCAGCGTTTTTGAGTAAAAATCCATGTAAAGCCGCTCTAAAATAATGCATTAGATGTTGTGAGCAGGTTTTCAATCTTATGTTCCTTCAAGTGCGTACAAAATTACATTGCCTATAGCTCATCGAATGAGAGCAAATCCACGGTTAATTTAGGCGCATTTGTTTGTAAAGTTGCTGGGATATCCATTTACTTAAAAAGTCGGAAAAACAATTCCCTTTATAGTTGGTGATAGTTATAAATATCCTTGTGTGGATTGGTACTGACGAAAACATGGTACTCAGATTACTCTATGAAACAACAAATATAGTCTGTATCTCTGATATCTTTAGGTGTTCTAAATTCAAAAAAGATATTAAAATTTTATTTTTTTTTTATTTTTTTGCCAAAATAAAATAATAAAATGGGGTCATAATAAAATTGATGCCATTTTTGTAAGATAACACTGTCCAACAAATTAAGAATTTTTGATTGAAACAGAATAGTGACCCTATAATTCTGAAAGGGCATGTTGAGTAGACCACAAATGGTCTACTTAACCTATACTTATAGTCCAGCTGGATTGAGTTTCTTTTTAGTGGGTCAAAGTTTTCATTTGTTGGTCATAGTGAAAATTAAACTAAGTGAAAAAAGTGTTGTAAGTTAATGTATGAGAGAAATCCTAATTTCCAGAACTTTCATCATTTTTGTGGAAGATCTTAATCATCTAGCACCTCTCTTTATGGGTCAATTTGACAATTTTTCGAGAAAATTACAAAAAGTCATGTAAGGATTAAAATGGGGTTTACCAATGTAAGCAAAGTTGTAAATAAAGCTCTTCACGCTTAAATAGAAAAATTACACACACTTATTTATTTATACCAAATAATTACTGGGTTAAACTTCATCCATGTTTTTGGAAGATCGACAAAAAAGTGGATATTTCGGTAGAGTACACCACTAAACAAAAAAAATCGAATTGGATATTTTTGCAAAATTTTTATTTTCGCTGGAGATATGGCTAAAATTATTTGTATATATGACATTTTCGTTTTGTATTTTTTCGCGACCTATCCAACGGATCCGGCTGATTTTTGCGTGTGTATTAAGAACAAAAGTCGATTGTAACATATATTTAGTAAGTCGCGACAAAAGCTGCAAATGTTCCAATATCCAAAAATCGCGGTAGTAAATGCTTATATTTCAAGTTTTTCTATCTGGATTCCTGAAACTATTCTGTCACAAATATTCCCTATTTAGTCAGAATGTCATATGCCAAAAACTATTTTGGTATTCTCTATGTGGTAAGAGTCACCCCGGTTTTTTCTAAACTTGACTTGATTGGATTTGATCGTGCCAGAAAAACGTTAAAGACGTGTTTTTTTTTCATTTTCCTATAAAGAAGGACATAACTTTACACTTATCCGTAGACATTTATTGAAATAAGCATTGTTTCCCTCCTTGCGATGTATTTGTATTTGATTCAATATTTTTCTATTTTTATGGGATATTAAAGGTACCTTCGACGAAAATTGTAATTAAAAAAACAAAAACATAAAATTGGTTTCTACCGCAAATCGACAGCTCCAGTCGACAAAAGAGTACACGTTTCTTTACAGACTATATAAATATGTACGCTGAGGAATTTCTTTGTGCCACAGGACCCCAAATATTGAATTCTGCAGTTTCTAGAGAGATGTAGGATTTTGCGGACTTCAGTGGTCATAATAACTACGACTCGACCGAAAATACAAAACTTCCCGCCTAAAATTATAAGGTTTAATAAAGCTTGCAACCTTACCTTAAATAACATTTACACCCAAAAATAACAAAAACGCAAATGTTATTTTTTCTCTCAATGGAAAAAATAATTGTCGCCAACAAAAATATAGAAGTGAATGTATCAAAAAAAAATTAAAAAAATAATTTTATATTCGACTTAGCCTGGATAAATATCCAGTATAAGTGAAATATGGCTATTTATGGCGGTGCTACGTCAAAAAATGCCTTTTCCTTTTCTTTCCAAATATCTTTTTGCAAATCCAATACTAGGCGAGTTGTATATGCCACAAGCCGATTAACAATATTTTTGTATTTAAAACACACCTAATATTAGTTTGAAAAAGGATATTTTGAAAGAAAGCATTTTCTCATTTCACAGAAGAACAAAACTTCAATAATTAGGAACCCGTTTTCACTCCCCAAAAACCCATAACAATTAATTAGGGTCAGCAGTACGAACATTCGTACATCAATTTAATATTTACATTGGAGTGCATTACAAGCAAAACATTCATTAAGGCTGTGCTAACATTAAGGATAACATCGTAAGAAAGGGGACGACATGTTAAATCCTTTTCGAAATCCTCAGAGTCTACCGCCTGCCTTGCAATATTTTAGGTAAATATTAACTTAAACAATTAAGAAAATCATTAAGTTAATGGCATTGCTTGTCGAAGCTATTATTTAGCTATTTATCGTTGTGTGTGTGTGAGTGACTTTATCCATTTTCTGATTAACAGTTGTTGGTGAAACGGAAGCGGAAATTGAAATTGATTTCAATATTTGCCAAGGAAATCAAACACTAATTTCACTATTTTTATTTGTTTTATTTAAATATGTAGATTCTTCACTATTTACCGGAAAGAACAACAACACAATTTTTTGTTGTTATATTTTTTTGTTTTTATTTTTTTTTTTGATAGGTTTATTTTTGTTTTATTTTTTAAGCCAAAAATATTTCAGTATTTTTGGATTCCCACTTAAACACTGAAGATCATAAAGCGCCGGCGCGTTATAGTATTTTGAAGCATAAAATTACAATTTATTTTTATTTAATCCTTATTTTTTATTTAATTTCTCTGCTGTTTAGATTTTCTGTATTATTTTTTTGTTGTTCAAAAAATTGTCGTTACAATATATATATACATGTGAAGGTACAAAAAAATCAAAACATTTTCATTTTTTTTTCTTTTTTGTTGTCGTTCAATGTGTTGTTTATTTTAGCCGTATTTCCCCTTTAAGCGTGTTTCGTCACTAACGTATAAAAATTAACTAAATGCAAAACTTTGGAATTCCCTTGTATGCTGTTGGTGGCAAACCGGCGCAGCAGCAGCAAAACTTTCTGTTACGAACAGCCAGTCGAGTACTGTTAACCACAGTCTGCTGTTGGCTACATTCAAACGGCCGTATGGAATCCATCCTTAAGATGAGTTGAACACAGCGCAGGTCCTTGTTGGCAATTTCAACAGACCGGAAATGTGTGTGGATCTAATGGTAGAACAGTTATTGTCCTTTGTGGAAGCTGTTACACTTTCATTTGCCTTCTCTCTCACACTCTCTCTCTTTGGAAACAATGTTACTTTAGCGAAAGCGAAAGAGAGAGTGGAAAAGCTTAAATGTTAATTAAAAGCTTAAGAGTTTCGAAGAAAGTTTAGCCGCCATAAACTGCCGTGATTCGTGTACTGCAATATCATAACAATATGTGGAGTAGATGTGGGGCAAATGTTAAAGCCATTCTGTTTAATGCATTCACTAACACGTTTATCTGCAAATGGTCCAAATGACAATGGTGGGATGGTATTTAAGGTAAACACAATCAGCTAGAAGATATTTTAAGTAAATCCTCATTAAATAGTGAGAATCTATCCAAGTTTGGGGTGCATAGGTACACTAGGCATTCCCGTTCATAATTTATGTGCTGGGTATGAGAAAAATATGAAAAAAAATAAAAATAATAATATATATTACAGGATTAATTAATTTTATTTAGTAAATTATACAAAGTATATTAATATCCTGATTTTTGTTGAGTTGAAAAATATATGTTGCAAAAAGTCCACATTTTTCGACATTTTTCATAGATATTTGGTTGGTTCTTTCGGAAGCAGAGGGAAAATATTATTAACGGCAAATTTTTTTATATTTTTATTTTTTTATTTATTTATTTAAATAATTTTTAAAAATACATGATTTTTAAATTGTTAAAATTTGTTTTTATATTTTTATTTTTATTTTTTTATTTATTTAATTAAATAATTTCATAATTTTTAAAAATACATGATTTTTAAATTGTTAAAAAATTGTATTTTTCTCTTATGTTTTTAAAAATATTTTCTTTTAATTTAAATATTTCATTTATTTTTTATAATTATTATTTTTAATTAATTTCTTTTATATTAAGCGAATATTAATATTTTTGAATATTAACATTTAGAATATTATTTGATTAAAATTTTCGACATAGTTTCTTTATTTTTTAAACATTTTCTTATTTTGAAAAAAATCATTATTTAAATCATATTGGTATTGAGACATATTTTCTCAATATTTTTTATATTATTTAACCCCTTCGCCCTGTATTTTTTGGCGATAAAAATAAACAAATTGCTATATTTTCTGACGATTTCTATAGAGATTTTGGGTTTCTAATTTAAACAGGATACGAGTAATAGGATGGTTACTAAAATCATTATCCTGCAAATTCCGGCTAAATGATAAAATATTTTGAAATGTTTCATTCAATAATATGTAACATTCCTACCAACAAAAGACTCAACTATAAATCTGACACAGAGAAATGCACTAAAATTGATCGCTATACAGTAGACAAATACATACGATCGAAACTGACTGCTGATAAATTTTCATAAATTTTATTATTGTTTATTTGTTTGTTATTATGGTGTACTGTTTTTACGTAAAATTTATAATGTTTATAATTTTATAGAGATATCCCTGAAGATGATTGAAGAATTCAATCGAAATATTGGCAAATAAATAATTAAAATTAAAGCAATAACTTCAGTTCTTAATAAAAACCTTTAGCCGAAACATTTTCTTATTTTTTATATGTTCTTAATATTTCTATTTTTATATTTTTTAATATATTGTGCTTAGCGAATTTAAAAGCTGTTTGATTTATTATAATACCAAGTATTTTCTGCAAATATGTTTACTAAAACTTTTCTTAATTTTTAGAAATTTTCCTTTTTTTAATATTTTCTCAAGTTTTTAAAAATATTCTCTAAATTATTAAATTTAGTTTTTAAATATTTTGTAAATACATACAAACAACAACAATACACACGAGGTACAGTGAAGAAGGGACATACCGTACAACAACAACCTTTGCATTGTTGCGAGCGATGCGAATACATGCATAACATTGAATTGGCAAAGTGAGATGTTTAGTGCGTCGACTTAGTTCGGTGGAATATTTTGTTCATCAGCGCTTCTCATTTGTCGTATGTGGCCGCTGGTACTAATATGAACCCTGATTTAAGTCAAAGACATACATTCGTAGCGAAAGTTCTGACGAGATGCGCAGTCAACTTTTAGCTGCAACAATAAAGGTCTCACTTTGCCTTTTTGCTAATTTTGGGTTCTGCTGAAGTCACCTTTGGTCTTAAATCAAAATAAATGACAACACATTTTCTAAATTTTTGATTTGAACTGGGATATTGTCCTGTCTACAACATGCCCGACCTCTTTACATTTACAATAAGAGTCGCTGCGAAGCCTTTCAGAGGGTAGAAGTCATGATAGTGGTATTGTGCAGCCAAGTAATAAATGTCACCAATATATTTGTAAATATATTTGCATTCTATTAAATATAGATGCAAACTGGTCTTGAGCCAGGAGAATATCCCAGTTCAAATCAAGTATTGATTACAGACCAAAATAAAACAAAAGAAAGAACTACAATATTTTTAAAATACCTGCATATACACATACTTACATATGCAACTCAATGAGATGCTTGTAAGATGGCATGTGTACTTTATTACTTGGTGCGATTTTTTAAACGCAAATTCGGCAAGTGAGTTGTGATTCTCGTTCGTTTGTGAAAATCATCTCCTTATAGAGGCCGGGCTTGATGTTGAAAAGTCGCTGCGAAGCCACCTGAATGAAACGTTTAGACAGGGTGGAAATCATGATAGTGGTAGTCTGCAGCCAAGTAATAAATGTCACCATGCCATTTGTAAATAAATTTGCATTCTATTAAATATAGATGCAAAATGGTCTTGAGCCAGGACAATATCCCAGTTCAAATCAAATATTGATTACAGACCAAAAAAATACAAACGAAAAAACTAAAATATTTTCTACCTTTAAAAAAATTCTTAATATTTTATTCTTAAAAAAATATTTCTCTATTTTTTTTCAGAATATATATTTTTTTCAATATTTTTTTATTTTTTAAGAATATTTCTACTTTTCTAAAAATATTTTCTTAATTTTTTAAAAAAATATTTGTTTAATATTTCAAACATTTTTAATTATTAACATTTTATTAACTTAAAAATGTTTAAAGTATTAACTTTACAAATTGGTTCATTATTTTTGTTTAAAATTTACTTTTTTATTTTCTTAATTTTCTGAAATATTTTGCTTAATAGCTAGAGATTGTGCTTAATATTTTAAAAATGATTTTTATTTTTTAATAGTTTCTTAATTAAAAACGTTTTCTTAGTATTTTAAAAATACCATCTTAATTTAAAAAAAAAACTTTATTTAAAAAAATAGTATATATTTTTAAATATTTTAAAAATATTTGCTTAACAATTTATAAATGGTTTTTTAAACTTTAAAATAAGTCTCAATATTTTTAAAATATTTTCTTAATTTAAAAAAATATTCTTAATTTTTTAAAAATATTTTCTTACTTTTTCGAAATATTTTACTTTTTGTATATTTCTTAATTTAGAAATATTTTCATAATATTTTAAAAATAGGTCCATTATGTTTTGTTAATATATATTTTGACCTTCTTAATTTAAAAATCTGTATTTAAAATATTTAAAATGATTTCTTAACTTTTTAAATATTTTTTCTTAATTTTTCAAAAGTATTTACTAAATATTTTAAACAGCTGCATATTGGTGGTACAGCAAAATTAAACTAATGTTTGCAACTATAAAGAAGTCACGACTATATCCACCTCATAGAGTGGAGACTGATTTCGGAAAATAACAATAAACACTAAGGCCAGGAAAAAGCAGAGCATGACGACTCTCAATTATCTAAATTGTTGATTAATACTATTGATTCAATTAAATTCTTCTAGCCTTCGATAGTAATAAATTCACACCACGAAACGAAGCTGAACATCCAAAACATGTTTTAAATTCCACTCGTTCTTCATTCTTGGCAATAGTTCAAATTGAACTCCGTCCGAAACGTCGAAAGATGGCGGAGAATTTAAAAGGCATCGCACAACTGAGCTATCATGACCCTGACAATGGCAGCACAGCATCATCGAAATGGGAAATGAAAATTCGTAAGTGAATCAAGCTAGGCAAAGGTCACGTCAAATGGTTTCCCTCGCCACATGGGAAAGTGGCAACAATTTATGGCTGAGATCACTGCAACCAACACCATCCAACCCGCACACCCCAAGACGGGCTGAAACAATGCCTTTGCAAGCGGGCACTTCTCATCGTAAATTAAAGGGCCAACCGAATGAGAAAGTTTGCATACGCTACAACGTGCAATTGACAACAACAGTAGCAGCAACAACAATTATGGTGGTAAGCCATAGCAACAGGTGGCTGTTCCATATCATCATTGTCCACAACAACATCACATGTTGTTGTCATGACATCCCACTGTGCACTGTGCTCCACGATGACGAACTAATACAGTATTGTTATTGCCGTTGTTAATGTTCATGTTGTTGTTGTTGCTGTTGTTGTTTTGTTTTGTTATCATTGTGTTGTTTGTGTAATTTGTGGAATTGTAGCAAATAATTGCTTTCCATTTAAGACGACTGTGTGGAAATCAACACTTACTGTGCAAAAATGCCATAAATACAAATCCATAAAGCGCAACACACAGCAACGGCGACGACAATAGCGACAGCAACAACAATTAGACCAGGCAACTTCTTTCGTAACTGTGTGGCTGTGACTGTGACTCTTGTGTGCCTGGAGCACTTCGACGTAAATTATCCAATGGTCATGGCCACGAGTGGCAAACAAAAGTGAAAAAACAACATGAAAGGAGGCGAGCAAGCGCCACTGTCTCTGGTGACTTGGCCAAAAGAAATGTTGGTCAAACACGGATGTCATCGCCAAACAGTCGGTGCAAAAATACGGTACACGTAATGCCAGCGGGAATCTTGCCTGGCAGAATCAATTTTAAAAAAATTTAGTGCAATATTTTGGACAATTAATATTGACAAGAAAATCATTTAAATGGGAAAATCCGCTCCTGGTAAATAAACCCTGGCTAAGATACATACTAAGTTTCATAACAAAGAAGCATGAAGTACGTCGATCGTTTCCCATCACATAGAGTAAATAACGTATTTAGAATTACAAAAAATGACTTAAATCCCCGGGGAAAGTAAATATTTTCTATTTTTTAGTAATTTTTAGTTTGTTTGATTTTAACTTGGATATTCTCCAGACTCTAACTCTAAAAGTGACCTGTGTCTCCTCTCATTCTTTTGGTGGAACTTCTGACTTAAAGCCGAGTATTAAATTTCAAAATGCAACTTTGCAAATAAATTTACAGTCTATAGAATCTAGAAGCTAATTTACCTAAGCCCAAAACCATAGTCGTTTAAAATTGTGTTTATTATTTAGAAATATTTTTTGTAATTTCTTAATTTAAAAAAAAAAAACATTTTCTTTAATTTTTAAACACATTTTCATAATTTTCATTATATTCATTTTATATCCTCCCATATATGAAGCAAAGTATGCTCACTAGAAACATCTATGTTAACAGCTGATACTATCGGCTTAGATTTAGATATAGCTCAGAAATAATATTCGCTACCGATTTTTTGTCGCTATAAAAACCACAAGCTTTTACCGAATTTAGTCAAACTTGGCACAACATCTTCTATGGAAATATTTATGATGAAGTTGGATCAGAAGGGTTCAGATTTATATATATATTGCCCCCATATAAATTTCGTTCCAGATTTCACTTTTTCCGCTGTGGAAACCGCATAATTCGATCGATTTTCTTGAAATTTGGCACGACACCTTACATTCCAACTAGAAACGTCTATGCGGGCAATTGATCTGATCGGTTCAGATTAATATATAGATCACATACAAAAGTAGCTATTATTTTAAAATGCTATTTTTAAGCTATCTTTTTTCATATGTTCCTATACATATTTGCAAAAACATTTTCTTAATTTTTCAAAATTATTTTCTTGAAAATTTATTTATTAAAATTATTTTCAAAAAAAATTAAAAATATTTTCTTAATTAAAAAATTGTTAGTATTTTAAAAATATTTTTTAACTAAAAAAATCTTTATTTAATAAAAATATTTATTTTTTATATTATTTTTCAAATATTTGCTTATTTTTGTTTTTTCGTTTGCATTTTTTTTTGGTCTGTAATCAATATTTGATTTAAACTGGGATATTGTCCTGGCTCAAGGCCATTTTGCTTCTATACTTAATAGAATGCAAATTTATTTACAAATGGCATGGTGACATTTATTACTTAGCTGCAGACTACCACGATCATGATTTCGACCATTTATTTTTAAAAACATTTTTTTGTCTTTTTTTCAAATATTTTATTAATATATACATATTTGCAAAAATATTTTCTTAATTAAAAAATTTTCAGTATTTTAAAAATATTTTTTAATTAAAAAAAATATATTTAATAAAAATATTTATTTTTTATATTATTTGCATATTTATTAAAAACTTTTCTTTTTTCAAATATTTTATTAATTTTATTAATATTAAATATATTCGTATCTTTTGATATTTATTTCAATAGTTTTTTCGTTTGAATTTTTTGGTCTGTAATCAATATTTGATTTGAACTGGGATATTGATTGGTTCAGATAAATATATAGCTCCCATACAAAAGTCGGTACTATTTTAAAATACTATTTTTATTCCTTTAAAAATATTTTTTTAATTAAAAAATCTTTATTTAATAAAAATATTTATTTTTATATTATTTTTCAAATATTTGCTTATTTTTTTAAAACATTTTTTTGTCTTTTTTTCAAATATTTTATTAATATTTTCCTATACATATTTGCAAAAACATTTTCTTAATTAAAAAATTTTTAGTATTTTAAAAATATTTTTTAATTTAATAAAAAAAATATTTAATAAAAATATTTTTTTTGTATTATTATCTTAGTTTTCAAATATTTGCATATTTTTTAAAACTTTTCTTTTTTCAAATATTTTATTAATATCTGAAAAATATATTGGTATTTTTGATATTTATTTTAATAGTTTTTTCGTTTGAGTTTTTTGGTCTGTAATCAATATTTGATTTGAACTGGGATATTGTCCTGGCTCAAGACCACTTTGCATCTATATTTAATAGAATGCAAATAAATTTCAAATCAAATTTATTTTAATATGTAGAAAATGTTTTTAATTTTAAAACTGTGAGAATAATATGTGTTTTTTGTCAGAACCCGTGAATATTGCTAATGTTAGTCGAAATATTGGGCAAAAATAAATAAATTTAAAACGCCTATTAATTATCAAGGACTTCTTCATATTTTAACAGGTTAAAAGTCCAAGGTAGAGGCAAAGGAATTTCTCATCCGCTTTTATAAAATGGGTGTATTTTTAAAACTATCTTGTTATTTTTTAATATTTTAATACTAGAAAAATATTTTCCTAAATAAAAAAGTGTTTTACTATATTATATTTTTATATTCATATTTTTTATATTTCAAATTTCGTTGAATCTTTACATTCGTTTATTCCGTTCCTTTTGTAGTAGATAACAATTAGAAAACTTTTTATACTAAATTTTATGAATGCAAAATAAATGGAGGTTCTCTGAAGTAACTGTGTTTATTATTATTTATTTTTTATAATATGTAAATAGTTGATCTTATACAACCAGTGATTTATTTTATGCGTTTTTCGTATAGGAAAAAATAAAATAATTTTTATGAATTTTTGTGTTACTATTCTTTTTTAAATAATATTTTTTTGTTTTCTAATATTTCACCCACTGTGCTTGGACAGCGCCAACGAAATTATCTTGAAATTGATACAACATTTCTTTAATCAGAGCTTTCTCTCACAAAATATGGTTAAAATAGTAATAATCTATAAGAATATTTAATATGTCTAGCGACAATTATATACCTATGTAGATAACGAAGTGAAACTGGAGTAAATAGATTAAAAGAAAACTGTCTGCCCCTGCGTATAATGACTATAACATAGTATTACAAATAATAATATTTAAATCTCTTGGAGGTTTTTTGTTAATCCTTGGCAAATTCCTTTTTAAACGGAAAATTGTTTAAAATATTTCACTTATGCAAGAATCAAGGCAAACAAAATATTTATTCAGAAAACGCCCCACAAATGCCCTCCCCACCATATTTCGTAGTTAAAAGAACTTATTACCTTTTTGAAATGAATCCCCCAAAATGTATGTTATTATTATTATTTCAGTCTACACATATGCTCTTTTCTGGATTTTAAATGATCAACTCTAACTATATTGCAATGATTTACTCTTTATACAAGAGCAGCATTCGTACATTCAGTTGATTATGGTAGCATTGTTATTACCATCTCAATGGACCGATTGTATCCATCCGCATCGATATCATTTAATATTTATTAATAACCGAAATACTTTCCTCTCAATTTCCACATTAGCACCAAATCCATATTCGATCATCACTTATGGAGCCCAAATGACATTATGATTGTATAAGTGGCTATAATTTCCAATAACAAGGCCAGCTCACACACACACAAATGCATACAAACACTCGTATGTATATGCATATGTATGTGTATGCATGTGTATAACCCATGCTAACTAGGCCAACATTTATCACAAATAAAAATCTCCTCTCCTCTGATTCAACCATTTCGAGGAGATGGGCGTTTCACAGGACGAACAACCATAACGCAGAGAAGGAGAAAGATGCTTGTCCGTCCGTCCGTCCGTGCATATGAATGTCTGAGTACAACATTTGAACAGGATAATCAAACTCGTAGTCGTGCATATACATGTCATAACATATTAAACAAATCATCAGATGTAACCACACATACATTCACACACACATAATCATTTATATATATTCATAAAACACACGTATGTGTATGTGTTGTCGTACAAGTGGAGTTAGTAGACACTTCATAAATCGACAGAGAAATCTTCTTGAGCGACATAATAAACTTGAAAAATTAAACGGATGTCGGATGTAGAGTTTGTAGGCGAAAAATCCCAATGACTGGCATTCTCTGCCTCATCCATATCCAGAGCGAATGCAAACCAGCTACACGACCTATCCATACGTCCATTCATTCATGCACACTCAAATCGTAATCAGGCCAAATATCTGTGCGGAATATTATAAAGGACATACACTC
Organism: Polietes domitor; assembly: GCA_947397865.1. Classification (NCBI taxonomy): domain Eukaryota; kingdom Metazoa; phylum Arthropoda; class Insecta; order Diptera; family Muscidae; genus Polietes; species Polietes domitor. The sequence continues at coordinate 10,106,610 of OX377622.1, read as the reverse complement.
AACCACATGTACTGCATGAATGTCTTACAATAACGCATATCTTGCCAGAGCCAATGTTAGTGAAAATGGTATAAGTCTAAAGTGTAAAAATATAAAATATAGGTTAGAAACTTCTGATTTATTAAAGAAACTTGTGTAAAATTAAACAAAAATATCATGTCTTCTCTAAATTGTCCTCGTAGCTGATTCATACGAGCACCTCTGTAATATTTATTTATGCCAACCGATCTGTATTTAGATTAAATATACCCTCACTCTACAGAGTATATCATTTGGGACAGAAAAAAGTGTAACGCACGTTTCACAACATTTGAAAACTTCCACAAACTTCCAGTACCTCCCACACACATAATCCGTCACTAAGTAAAATTTAAATCCTTCCATACACATGTTCTCTGAGAGTGAGGGTATATAAGGCGGGTTAAGCGACTGGTAATTACTTACTTGTTTATATTAATTTCAAAGCAGATTTGCGTAGGCGCAGCTCAACAATGTCCGCTTAAACATTCAATATGTTTGAATACAATTATTAGATCGTATATATGAGTCATCCCATGTCAACTTTACCTAATTTAGGGAAACTAATTTAGCCAATTGTTCCGATTACAAAGTGGAACGCGAAAAAAATAGTTTGTGGCAAGGGACTCCGATAGAGGGGGTAAAAAAGAATCGGCATTTTGAAAGTTTACGTTTGGTGGTCCTTTTAGAGGGGGTGGGCCATTTAAAATTTCATTACTTTGACTTTTAAAGAGATCGGCCTTCAGTTCAGCCGTCAAATAGCTCATTTTCGTCTCGGTGGCTATGTCAATAAGCAATATTGCCGCATATGGGGCTCAGTAAACCCACACGTGACTACTGAGAATGCATCCACAACGTGTCACTGTTTGGTGTGGATTCTGGGCTGTACTGAAAAATTGGGTTGATCGGATGAGGTACTGCCGAGCCAGTTGTGGTATATGAAAGACATTGTGTTCCATTATCAAATGTTAAAGTTCAACATTTCGAATAAAACCAGAAATTTTAAAAAATAATCAGTACGCTGCTTATAGCCGATTCTAATTTAAAATGTTACATGGACCACCCTATATTTCCCACTTGTGATCATTCTTATTGAATCGCCTTAGAAAACCATATGATCCTTACGTTATAAGTATAGGATGTGCTTAGCAATATTACTTAAAAACCTACGAGGAATATTTTTGTGGATCATTTTAATCTTCCATCTCCTCAATAAAGGGTCTTTCGGGACTCTTTTCTGCAAAAACAAGGTTCAAAATAGTCTACAAAAATATTTTGTATATTCTCTCTGATGAAATGAAATTTTCAATTATGTACTTTTTATAAGGCAAAGAAAGCTGAACAGGTGTTCCAACAGTTTGATGGACAGCAACTGACATTTGTTTCAGTACAAGGTGAGTTGCCAACCAAATAAACCCAAGAATGGCAGTGATGGCGGTGCCATCAACACCTGTGATGTATTTCGAGATGTAGGTGGCGCTGTCTTAAATATCATATGATCGATCGTCAAGAAAAGCGTTTCAAAAAATAAGAAACTGCGCTGAGTTGCCAACTAAATAAAACCAAGAATGGCAGTGATGGAATGGTGTTGATGGTAAACACCTGTGATGTATTTCGAGATGTAGGTGGCGCTGTCTTAAATATCATATGATCGATCGTCAAGAAAAGCGTTTCAAAAAATAAGAAACTGCGCTGAGTTGCCAACTAAATAAACCCAAGAATGGCAGTGTTGACAGTGATGGAATGGTGTTGATGGCAAACACCTGTGATGTATTTCGAGATGTAGGAGGCGCTGTCATAAATATCATATGATCTATCGTCAACAAAAGCGTTTCAAAAAATAAGAAACTGCGGTGAGTTGACAACTAATAAACCCAAGAATGGCAGTGATGGAATGGTGTTGATGTCAAACACATGTGATGTATTTCGAGATGTAGGTGGCGCTGTCTTAAATATCGTATGATCGATCGTCAACAAAAGCGTTTCAAAAAATACGAAACTGCAGACGCTAGGTTGGATCGAAAATAAAGTATTTTTGTCATAAAGTAATTTAAAAAAAATTAACCTTTTTGTGGGATGAGGTACAAATAAATGTTGTTCTCCAATTTCAACGAAAATTCTTCTAGTTTTACAGAAAATTATCAAATCTGAAAAAATATATTTTGTTGGTCTTTGATTTTCGTAAAATAAAATTTATTATTAGCTAATAGCGTCAGTAAGACGCTTCATAAGTTTCATGATGGTGTTGCTGAGTTTTAATCTAAAACAATTGAAAATGTGGTTGATGACGAATAAAACTTTGTTGGACAGACTTTTTGATTGGAACAGAGTAGCGACCCTATAATTCATAAAAGGCATGTTGAGTAGACCATTTTTGTAGAAAAAAAACTTATAGTGCAGCTGATCTACGTTTCTTTTTATAGTGGGTCAAAGGTTTCATATTTTTGGTCGAAAGGAGCATAATATTATAAAAATGTTGTTTCTTATTGTCAGAATTCTATGGTGGAATTTTATAGGAAAATCCCTTTTTCGAGAAACTCAAAGAAGTCATTGCCAAAAGGGCATTTAAGTATTAAAATGTTCAACGAAGAATTTCAGTGGGGGCTACCAAAGACACCAAAGTTGTAAATAAAGTTATTCACGCTTGAATAAATAAAATTACAGGCCAATTTGAACAAATACATTACAGAGTTTAAAATTGGTCCATGTCTTTTGGAAGATCGATTTTGTTATTCGACAAAAAGATCACGATTAACAAAAATACAAATTTTAAGGCCCGATGTTAATTTTGAATAAAACACAAATTATTTAGGACAATAATTTCCCACGAAAATGAACATTTTGCAAATATATAGTTCTGACAATAAGAATTCTCTTAGACATTAGCTTATAATATTTCTATACCCTCCACCTCCAGGATATATACTAACTTTGTCATTCCGTTTGTAACACCTTGAAATATCGACCTAAGACCCTACAAAGTATATATTCTTGATCGTCTCAAAATTCGAAGACGATCTAGACATGTCCGTCCGTCCTTCTGTTGAAAACGTTAAACGAAAGGAGCTAGGACGTCCAAATTATGCATAAATACGTCTTATAGTCGTAGATCGGTTGGAATTGAAACTGGGCGAAATTGGCCCAAAGGGAACATTTTTTCTCTCACAAAGACTGAAAGAACACATAATAAACCCTAATATTTTAGAGTATTTAAGCATATTTTTTTCAATATGTCTGCTTGTACTTACTTCATATTGGCTATGTGCATACCCCCTATAACAAAAACGTGCACCATAAAGTGATTTTTAATCGTAGGGGGTGAAATTGGGCAAAAAGGGATAAAAATGGTACATATCAAACGACAACAGCTAGAAACACGAAATTCGGTGTGTTTCCATTCCTCTACTTGAGTAGATACATAATACAAAAGTATTTTTCCAAATTCGTACTTTTAAGGGATAAAATGGGAATAGAGCCATGGGATAAAAAAGGTACCAACCAAACGGCTGCACCTAGAATAATGACGCGTAAAATAGAAGGATTTTTCGAAATTCGTACTTTTTGGGGTTCAAATGGAAAAAAGGGATGAAAATAGTACCAACTAAACGAATACAGCTAGAATGATCAAATTCGGTGCGTACATCCCTCTAATTGCGTAGACACGTACAATAAAGAGATTTTAGATGGTTGTACTTTTTGGGGTTCAAATGGAAAAAGGGGATAAAAATAGTACCAACTATACGAATACAGCTAGAATGATAAAATTCGATGCGTACATCCCTCTAATTGCGTAGACACGTAAAATAAAGAGATTTTAGATGGTTATACTTTTTGGGGTTCAAATGGAAAAAGGGGATAAAAATAGTACCAACTATACGACTATACTATACTATACAGCTAGAATGATAAAATTCGTTGCGTACATCCCTCTAATTGCGTAGACACGTAAAATAAAGAGATTTTAGATGGATGTACTTTTTGGGGTTCAAATGGAAAAAAGGGATAAAAATAGTACCAACTAAACGAATACAGCTAGAATGATCAAATTCGGTGCGTACATCCCTCTAATTGCGTAGACACGTACAATAAAGAGATTTTAGATGGTTGTACTTTTTGGGGTTCAAATGGAAAAAGGGGATAAAAATAGTACCAACTAAACGAATACAGCTAGAATGATAAAATTCGGTGCGTACACCCCTCTAATTGCGTAGTCACGTAAAATAAAGAGGTTTTAGATGGTTGTACTTTTTGGGGTTCAAATGGAAAAAGGGGATAAAAATAGTACCAACTAAACGAATACAGCTAGAATGATAAAATTCGATGCGTACATTCCTCTAATTGCGTAGAGACGTAAAACAAAGAGATTTTAGATGGTTGTACTTTTTGGGGTTCAAATGGAAAAAGGGGATAAAAATAGTACCAACTAAACGAATACAGCTAGAATGATAAAATTCGGTGCGTACACCCCCCTAATTGCGTAGTCATATAAAATAAAGAGATTTTAGATGGTTGTACTTTTTGGGGTTCAAATGGAAAAAGGGGATAAAAATAGTACCAACTAAACGAGTACAGCTAGAATGATAAAATTCGATGCGTACATCCCTCTAATTGCGTAGACACGTAAAATAAAGAGATTTTAGATGGATGTACTTTTTGGGCTTCAAATGAAAAAGGGGATAAAAATAGTACCAACTACACGAATACAGCTAGAATGATAAAATTCGGTGCGTACATCCCTCTAATTGCGTAGACACGTAAAATAAAGAGATTTTAGATGGTTATACTTTTTGGGGTTCAAATGGAAAAAGGGGATAAAAATAGTACCAACTATACGACTATACTATACTATACAGCTAGAATGATAAAATTCGTTGCGTACATCCCTCTAATTGAGTAGACACGTAAAATAAAGAGATTTTAGATGGATGTACTTTTTGGGGTTCAAATGGAAAAAAGGGATAAAAATAGTACCAACTAAACGAATACAGCTAGAATGATCAAATTCCCCTCTAATTGCGTAGTCACGTAAAATAAAGAGGTTTTAGATGGTTGTACTTTTTGGGGTTCAAATGGAAAAAGGGGATAAAAATAGTACCAACTAAACGAATACAGCTAGAATGATAAAATTCGATGCGTACATTCCTCTAATTGCGTAGAGACGTAAAACAAAGAGATTTTAGATGGTTGTACTTTTTGGGGTTCAAATGGAAAAAGGGGATAAAAATAGTACCAACTAAACGAATACAGCTAGAATGATAAAATTCGGTGCGTACACCCCCCTAATTGCGTAGTCATATAAAATAAAGAGATTTTAGATGGTTGTACTTTTTGGGGTTCAAATGGAAAAAGGGGATAAAAATAGTACCAACTAAACGAGTACAGCTAGAATGATAAAATTCGATGCGTACATCCCTCTAATTGCGTAGACACGTAAAATAAAGAGATTTTAGATGGATGTACTTTTTGGGCTTCAAATGAAAAAGGGGATAAAAATAGTACCAACTACACGAATACAGCTAGAATGATAAAATTCGGTGCGTACATCCCTCTAATTGCGTAGACACGTAAAATAAAGAGATTTTAGATGGTTATACTTTTTGGGGTTCAAATGGAAAAAGGGGATAAAAATAGTACCAACTATACGACTATACTATACTATACAGCTAGAATGATAAAATTCGTTGCGTACATCCCTCTAATTGAGTAGACACGTAAAATAAAGAGATTTTAGATGGATGTACTTTTTGGGGTTCAAATGGAAAAAAGGGATAAAAATAGTACCAACTAAACGAATACAGCTAGAATGATCAAATTCGGTGCGTACATCCCTCTAATTGCGTAGACACGTACAATAAAGAGATTTTAGATGGTTGTACTTTTTGGGGTTCAAATGGAAAAAGGGGATAAAAATAGTACCAACTAAACGAATACAGCTAGAATGATAAAATTCGGTGCGTACACCCCTCTAATTGCGTAGTCACGTAAAATAAAGAGGTTTTAGATGGTTGTACTTTTTGGGGTTCAAATGGAAAAAGGGGATAAAAATAGTACCAACTAAACGAATACAGCTAGAATGATAAAATTCGATGCGTACATTCCTCTAATTGCGTAGAGACGTAAAACAAAGAGATTTTAGATGGTTGTACTTTTTGGGGTTCAAATGGAAAAAGGGGATAAAAATAGTACCAACTAAACGAATACAGCTAGAATGATAAAATTCGGTGCGTACACCCCCCTAATTGCGTAGTCATATAAAATAAAGAGATTTTAGATGGTTGTACTTTTTGGGGTTCAAATGGAAAAAGGGGATAAAAATAGTACCAACTAAACGAGTACAGCTAGAATGATAAAATTCGATGCGTACATCCCTCTAATTGCGTAGACACGTAAAATAAAGAGATTTTAGATGGATGTACTTTTTGGGCTTCAAATGAAAAAGGGGATAAAAATAGTACCAACTACACGAATACAGCTAGAATGATAAAATTCGGTGCGTACATCCCTCTAATTGCGTAGACACGTAAAATAAAGAGATTTTAGATGGTTGTACTCTTGAGTGGGTAAAATTGGAAAAAGGGGATGAAAATGATACCAATCAAATGGCTAGAATCATCACGCAAAATAAAAAGATTTTTCCAAATTCGCACTTTTACGGCAAAAATTGGTTGAATCATGAAGTTAAGTTATTTTGCACTATCTACGTGAGATGGAGTACGTGAATACGATGGAAAAAATTTTTACTTTTGGAATTAAAATAGAATGGAAATACAACCAACTGTAGCTCCCAGTACCTACTAATATTTATGCTATTCAAGCTTTTTCTAAAATGTAAAAATAAGAATATTTATTTTTTGAATTCTTATAAGCGTGGCTTGAAATATTAAAAATATTATATTTTATTATAAAATAAATTTTTCAATATTTATATTTGTTTTTTTTACTGCACTTCTAGGAAAATGGACAGCCTTCGTGGAATGCAATCCATGGTGGAGGGTATATAACGCCGTTTTTACTTGTTTCACTTAATACAATGCTCAATTCGACCAAAAAATTAAAACTTTGGCTCGTGGCCTACATTTACATGATATCAATTTCAATGTGTAAATGCCATAAATTGTTCTTTTCGCAGATAATACAAATTTTAAGTTCACTTTCAAAATTATGTATTTTATTTTACATTATAAACCAACCTCACGATGAATCACCCTTTAAATAAATGAAATATCAAAGTGCAAAAGTACTTTCTAAGACCTTCAAATATAGTTCTATAAATTTTCATTTCAAAACGAAAATAATATCTGACTTGACTCACTTTCCAAATAACCGGCACCACAGACATAAATAGTACTCGGCTCATTTCACTAATGGCTGATAAAGAGGGCCTTTATTGAATAACTGACTGATGTAGTAGTAGTTGTCGGTAATAGTGGTAGTGATAATGCCTGTAATGGTATTAGTATGAATGCGGAACATTTCTATAACACATAGTTGACATTACTGTCATTCTGTGATATTAACATATGAATGGGACGCAACCATCTCCATGGTTTATCAGACAGACAATGTTCCCGCCCATAGTTTATCCTCTTGGCATAAAACACGGACATCAACTCTGCCTTTGGCGAAGACACAGACACTACACAAATATGCTCCTCGTCATGATGTCCTGACGATCTATGGCCAAACTACACACGTTACGAGCAGTGAAAGAATGTGTGTGTGTGTGTGAATTTGTGCGAGTATGAGTGGGCCATAGACATGTTGTGACATCTACGATTATGAAAATTCTATTTAAAATGGATTAGGTAGAGTGGCAGGAGTGGTTTCGATTACATGCTCCTTTAGCACACACACACACTGACTGAATGACTAACTGACTGGGCCTGAGGGGGGCAAAGCAAGACGCAGACATGTGTAGACAGTCTTCGGAATTCTCTCGTTTATGTCAATATGTGTTTTAAAAATTGATTAGGGCCAAATGTTCATCGGAGGGAGAGAAAGAACAACTTTGTCTAGTGTAACGGGCGCTTTGGCAGCTACGGGCAAGCGGAGGAAGGAAAACATTTTTTGTTTGCTTTGACACCATTTAACAACCCTGGTCTGCAGACGTTTTTTTTTGGTTTGGTTTCAAAATGATAGATGGATTTGAATAATTTTAGACAGGCTGAGTGAGTGGAGGGCATGCAAGGGATCTTCGGGCAGGGGGACAAGGTTAATGAAGAAACCTATCACACATTCGTCTGTCCCTGTGACGGCAATTTGACGCAGTGATGTCATACAAAATTTAAGTGAACTAAAAGTTTGGATACTTGGCATTGTCTTTAGAACTTTCGTAATATTTATATTTTTCATTGTAGAATTTTTATATTTATAGAAAATTTCTTGGAAATTTTGTTTACAGAAAATTGCGTCGACATTGTTTATTTGTACAACTTTTGCGAATACTTATATACTCATATGTATATATGTTATGTTTATAAACATAACATTATCATTGACGAAATTTTATATTTATATCAAAATTCAGAGATTTTTAAAAAGTATATGAGTCATTCCATGTCAAGCGGTACGGTTTTTGACCTCGATAGCTGCGATTGTTTTAAAAGTTTGTGTCTGTATTCTTCTCGTAAATATATTGTATACGTATTTTTGGAAAAAATTTTGAAAAAAAAAATTTTCACGAGTTATGACTAATTTAACAGTGAAAATATACTATTTTTTCCCAAAGGTCTGCTCATTCAATCGCCTGTAACTCATGAAATACTATTCCGACTTTATTGTGTTATACCTTGTTTTGAAGGTAATTTCAATTACTTTTAAAATATTGATGTGACATCTTATAGCATGATTAGATTTTTTAAAGGTTTTGCAATTTTAATTTTTTTATTTTGATTTTCGAATTTTTTTTTATTTGATTTGAAAATTTCGTTAAAATAGGATAGAATGGCCAGAATATGAGTGTGCGTTTTACATGAAATTATTCTATAATTCTCTAGCTACACTAAAACTCAAGACTCAGCATAACTGCCAGAGATAAAAAAAATTCACTTTTAAAATATTGATGTAACGTCTTATAGCATGATTAGATTTTTTAAAGGTTTTGCAATTTAAATTTTTTATTTTGATTTTCGAAATGATTACACTAATTCATTTTATAGAAATTTTAAAGTAGCGTGCTTATGTCTATTTTTAAGCGACTGTATGAGTTTGAAAGTGGTGAAATGATGGCTTCTATTTTTTGAAAATAAAATTGAAAATAAATTTCGGTTGGTTTAAAATTGGTTTCGGTTTTTTTAAATTTGAAAAACTGGTCAAACCGTTTTTTTTCTTTATAAGCTAAACTGGAACATTTTATATTATTTTTATATTTATATTTTTTGAAAACAAAAACATTAAACCATAAGAATTCAAACAGTTATTTTCTAATTTCATTTTCATTGAATTTTAATTGAAAGGTCACTTAAATCGCCGAACTTGTTTATGTAAATTACCAAATTATTGTGAAGTTTGTTTTAGAGAATGCTATGCTAACTTAGAGAATACTATACTATCTTATCAAAAATTTGCACGAACAAGTATGCAAGTATGCATTATATCCTGTCAGAATTCAATATGAGACATAAATAAATAATATAAATGACATTTGCAAATTCATATATTCGTAGATCATTTTTTTGATGGAAATATACATGACGTGTTCACAAATACGCTGTTAATATTATTATTAAATACACATTTCGTACCTTTTCTACCTCCATCAATACTCTCGAGTCTCTTCTTGTTTACTGCCAGAGTGACATGTTTTAATATCGCGCTCAATTAGATTTTCGATATTATTAGACGTGAATGCTGCATCAAATAAGACATGATTTTGTTAGGTATACACCAATAAAAAATTAGCCAAGCAGTCAATGGCTTCGACGTTACCCATCAAGCTCCAAACGAAGCCATTTGATATCCTACTCAGTTCAGTTTATATTCGCAGCTAGTAAACAAATCATTACTGTCACATTTTCTTGCGCACTTTTATTGTAAAATATATCCACGAAAATGTAAATGCAAATGTATTTTAATTTAAAAACCGGTTAACCGACATGAAAACACCAGTTTCCCCGGTTTTCCGAAAATGCCAATTGTTAAAAAAACCGATGGACGGTTTCGTAGTTAACACCGGTTTTCGGTTTTGACATCCCTATACCCATTAAATTCCAACATATCTTTCACTTAGTATAATGCTCCCTTCGACCAACAAATGAAAACTTTGACCCACTGTTAAAAGAAACTCAGACCTGCTAAGTAAGTTTATTCTGCAAAAATGTTCTACTCAACCTACACTTTCAAAAAGTCTTAATATGTTGGACAGTGTTATTGAAACATACATATATATACACTTTCCAAGTCCTGTAAAAAGAAGAAACAATCAGACCAAATTGTGAATTGGGTACACAGTTTTTCTACGATCTCTAGTATCGTATGTATATTTTCTTGCTTAGGACCAATAAAATGTAAAATTGTATCACGGTGTGATACATTGTCCTTGCAAACTGAATCAGTTTAGAGTCAATATACAGTAGAACGACTCACGAAAATAAATTGAAAAGTTACCCCTCTTAAAATGAAGCTTGAAATATTTATATCATTTGTTTATGTTTCTCAAATAATTCGGCTCTAGCAACATCCGCTGGCGAGCTAAACCATTTTAAAATTGCCTCTAAATACGAGATTTTTTGCACAATACTGAATTCATTATTCCAAATTTGGACTCAAAAGATAGCATACATATAGAAAACATCTAATACCACACGATCTGCATCACACAATTTTTACACCTCACCAGTTCTACATCTGTATCCTTTTCTGCAGATCTGGTTGATAATTCGGTGTTAAATTGCATCAAATAGTAACAAGAAATGATGAATAATTCAAATCCACGGGAATGTTTTCAAAATTTTATAATATAGGTCCAAAGATATTAGATACTTTCACTACGTAGTCTAATTTGTTGGCCCAAAATTGAGATAACAAATCGAAAATGGAAAACTCCATTTGTAGAGGTAAAGGGTGATTTTTTAGCTATTATCTTTTTGGCAACACTGGTTTAAACATCTGACGCACGTTTCGTGTTTTGTTTCACTGTCAAACATGTTCAGTTTGGTCTATAATTTAACCATGAATCGTCTTACAAATGAACAACGCTTCAAATTATTGAATTTTATTAAAGTTCATCGCGGGCTTCCATTTTATGGCCAGTTTAATCGACCCACTGAAGCGGCTATTCGGGCTATTGTGACTAAATTTCGCACTAAATTTACATTGTTGGACATGAAACCACCAACACGCTTACGTAGAGTGCAAACTGAAGAAAATATCACAGCTGTATCGGCCAGTGTTAATGATGACCATCAATTATCGATTCGTCGCCGTTCGCAGCAATTGGGCCTCTGTTACTCAAAAACGTGGAAATGCCAAAATTGGACTAAGCGGATGGACCATTTGAGGCGCAGTCAAGGTCAACATTTGCATGAAATAATCTTCAAACATTAAATTATATGGACCGTACTATCGATTCAAATAAAAATTTCATGCATTTTTCTGAATTTTATATATATTTAGTTTTAGTTTGAAAACGGTTTAGTTCGCAGAAAACATATCAATCTCTATTTTCAGAGGGTTAACTTTTCCGCTTTTTCTATGTCCATGTAAAAAGAGTCGGATTAATATACAGTGATATACAGACAAATTTGAAAAATATGATTACCTGCATTGAAATGCATTTGCATAAATATAGAAAAGTATTGATTTTTATATGATGTAAAGTAGTTTATATAATGTGACTTTTAATCTCAGATTAAATAAAAAGTGCATCTTAAACCAAAGAACAATTATGGATGGTCCTAGGATTTCGATAAAATTTGTGTGTTTGATATATAAATGAAAAACCTGATGCATCCATTCCCAGCAAAGCCCATTAAAATCGTAGAACCATCTAAAAATTCTCATTGATTTAAAATGGATGGATATTTACTCAGCATAAATATGATCTAACGAAAATGGTCTTTCACCACATGAGTGGCGTATTAGTTATGATTTCTACGAAGAATATTACTCATTCGCTATGTTGTCGCACTCACCGGGAAAAGGCTCGTGGTGTGCACAAGCCTTAAGCCTTTTAACTTCTTGGAGATTAATTAGTGTTTACGGTTAATGTACATCGCACAGTGGGACTAAAAAGTGACTTTGCGATAATTAACCATAGTAGCATACCTGATAGGTGACGAAAATAAAATTCATCGGTAAGCTCGACCTTTGTTTGCTGGGATGTTTGTTTTGCCTTTACATCGGTATTTTTAATATAGATCTATAATCTGATCATGTATGCGTTTATTTTATCATTACATTTATAAGTTCCCAGCATAAGGACTAAAACTGCCTATAAATACTTTTGATATTCTATTTTACAATATTTTTGCCATATTTGTCAGAACCATCGCATGGGCACGTAATCATTTCAAACAATATTGGTTTCGTCTTGTTCCCAACTAAACATAAACATACTGTTCGATTGTGCTTACAGGTTTAATATTTGTATGCAATTTTCTCGTTTAACAGGAAAGTTACTAGCTACTCGCTTAGTTAGCGAGAACGATACCGACAGATACCTTCCTGATACATTTAAGAAAAAACATTACAAGTCCAACATATTCGTTGACCTGACCAACATTTGAACCTAGAGTCATGAAAAAAGTGAAATCGGGAAGAATTTTTGTATCCTGTAAATGTATGTGTTTGACAAAAAATCATAAATCGGAAAGAACATTCATATGGGGGTATATTGAAACATGGAACGATGTGACCCACTTAATATATATGGTTTGGCCAAAATCGGTTAAACCTTTGGGAGAAACATTTGTATATATATAAATAAATGTATATCTAAATCTGAACCGATCTTACCCACTTACCCATAGATGCTTTAGTTAGATTATTAGATATTGTGCCAATTTTAAAGAAAACCGGGTACAATATGTGGTTTCTAGAGCGGAAAAAGTCAAAGCGGGACCAACATTTGTATGGGGGCTATATCTAAATCTGAACCGATCTTACCCACTTCCTGTATAGGTGTTTCTAGCTAGATTATAAGGCGTTGAGCCAAATTTGAAGAATATCGGGTACAATATGTGGTTTCTAGAGCGGAAAAAGTCAAAGCGGGACCGACATTTGTATGGGGCTATATCTAATTCTGAACCGATCTTACCCACTTTCTGCATAGGTGCTTCTAGTTGTATTATAAGATCTTGTGCCTAATTTAAAAACTATCGGGTACAATATGTGGTTTTTAGAGCGGAAAACCAAAATGTCAAATAGCGAGCGACATTTGTATGGGGGCTATTCTAAATCTGAACCGATCTAGCCCTTTTTTGCCACAGGTGTTTCTAGTTGTATTATAAGATGTTGTGCCAAATTTAAAGAATATCGGGTACAATATGTGTTTTTTAGAGCGGAAAATGTCAAATTGGGAGCGACATTTGTATGGGGGCTATATCTAAATCTGAACCGATCTTACCCACTTTCTGCATAGGTGCTTCTAGTTGTATTATAAGATGTTGTGCCAAATTTAAAAACTATCGGGTAGAATATGTGGTTTCTAGAGCGGAAAATGTCAAATCGCGAGCGACATTTTTGTGGGGCTATATCTAAATCTGAACCGATTTGCCTCAAATTAAATAGCGTTCGTCCTTGATCCACAAAACTTACTTGTGCCAATTTTTGTTAAGATCGGACTATAATTGCGACCTGGAATTTGATTACAACAATAGACGGACAGACAGACAGACGGACATTGCTAAATCGACTCAGAAAGTGATTCTAAGCCGATATGTATAATAAACGATGGGTCTAGCACGTTTCCTTTTGGGTGTTACAAACAAATGCACAAAGATATAATACTCTCGTAGAGTGTATAAACACACACAAAAATACTATAAACGTCCAATAATTCGACAATAAGTTACTCTGAGACAAGAGTCAAAATTTCAGCTTAAAGTGTTTTCAACGGTCTATTAATTCAGATAAAAAGTTTGGAAAAGAACAACAACAAAAAATTAAACGGGAAAAACATGATCTAGGAACGAAATATTTTGCAAATCATCATTAAACAATCCAAACTTTATTTTTTGTGGGGTGACGGGAAATCATTTTTGCATTTGTATAGTCCGAGTTTCTTAATGTAGCAACATTCATCAGCTACTCTGTACATATAACGACCGAACAGAATACCTTTCCTATGTTTTCATCTATTGCAATGTTTAAACAGGAAGAAATTGTTTTTTAACGGCAATACTCGCTGATCTGGAAACAACGGAAACTAGTGTCACTAGTGTGGTCGCCCATTTTTTTAGTAATCTCAATAATTGTAAAAGTGAAGGGAAAAACACAGACGTTTGTCTTTTTTTTTTCATTTGTACACTTTAATATTTTTAATGATTGTGATTAATACACATGTAATGTAATTTAAGTAAACTCCTCTCAGCTCTGTCGAAAGCACGACTAGACTTGTGTTCGAATATTAATATTTAAACAAGCAGACGATTGGTTTTAATGCCATGTCACTCATTAGTAAGAAGAAGGGTAGACAGTCTTTTGACAAATTTAAAAGACATTAAACGAGGTCAAAGTACACCCTGAAAATTATCGCAATAATAGTACTAAGTGCCACCATGAGATTTGTACATAGATTTGCATTTAACAAAATATAGATGCTAAAGGTCTTGAAACAGGACAAATTATGGGAACTAATTCCAACTACTAACGTTTAAATACATTTATTTGACAAGGATTTTTCTATCCTCTACAATTATTTCTATATGCTCTAGCAATTGTGTAATTATAAATTGTAATTAAATATAAAATGATATTTTATTTCTCTCAGTGTATATTAATTACCGTAGACAGTGGAAAGTAGTGGCCAGAATTCTAGGAACCTACACTTCGAAAGTAAAGCATTTTATGGAAAATAATCCAAAAGTGTAGAATAGACATCCACATGAATAGTGGAAGAATTCTCGGGTTTATTAGAACAACAAAAAATATTCATTTGATTTCCTTCAATTCGGGTCTTTAAATGAAATAAAATTTCAATTTCTTGAGCCAGGACAATATCCCAGTTCAAATGAAATATTTATAACAGGCCGAAATAAAACAAACTAAAAATTAAAACAATTTCAATTTCTTAATTACAACATTATTTCAAATAATCAAACCGAAACAAATGACTTTTTGTTTATTTGAAATGAACTATAAAAATAACGAAAAAGCTCTTTTGCCATTTCCGTTTCCCTGGAATGTTGGCGGGAATATTTACTTTGGGAAACACCACAACGACATCTGTTGCATTCACTAGCAACAACGGCTTCCAATGAAGCTTGAACATGTGAAAGTTCAACAAATCAACTGTAAAAAAGCTTTCAGGATAAATTAAACCAAACAAATGGCAAAATCAAAACAAATGAACGACTACAGAAAATGAAAGAAAATAAAGGAAAAAATCCTCTACACCATCCTTGGGGGTCCTGCTGAGAGCATATTAGCATATTCCTTTTTTGCTATAGCTTCTATACTTGCTCGACTCTACTCTATTGCTCTTTTGCTCTATTTCTCTCTTTTTATTTTTACTCACATATTTGTCTGTATAGGTATTTTTCTCTGTCTCTGAGTGTGAGTAGATATGTGTTTGAGTGAACTTTGACCAAGTGACAGTTACAACATAAACACCAAGAACACGTGGTACAGCTCAAAACAACAAACACACCCTCTGTTACTGGCTCAAAGGACCTCCACAAACACACCCTTAAAAACTAATGAGAACAAAACGTACCCGTAAAAGAGAAAAGGGAAAGGAAAACCACACAAACACTCACTACTACCAACGACTATGACTATGACTACTGACTAATGAACTTTCCCTGCGAGGTGTCAAGTGTAACCTTGTCAATATCGTCGTCGTCCTGTGTGTGGCATTTACCATGATTTGCCGTTTTTTCCCTCTGATTCTGATCAAACAAAACAAAAAGCAATAAAACGTAACAATAATAGACTCGTAATATAAGAATAATAATAATCAAGATGAAGTGAGACGAGTGTGAGGGGCCACTGGGTGCTGCATATGTGTGTATTTATGTGAGTTAGAGTGGGTCGGCGCAAAAAAAAGTTACAGACGTTTTTCATAAAACGCTTTAGAACACGCACTGCTATTGGCTGGAAGTGAAACATTTGGGAAATAATCATAAAATAAATCAGAAGGAATTTTTACGAGGCTACCACAGTAACGATGAAATTATTATAATATTCTTGGCAATCGCATGAGCAGCCATAATAAAATCACAATATCTAAAGACCTTCAATAGATTTTGTAAATAGTTAAAGCTTCTATGAATTTTACTAAAGTTTTCAACACTCTTTTAGATCCAACACAATTCACGCTTGATGTGATTTATTTTAGAAATTCTCATGAAAAAAAAAACAAAGTTAAGTTTTATTGAGTATAAAGGTAATTAGAATTTATTTTGCTTGTTGTCTGAGGCAACCCAATGTACATTTGTATATTTATATATCCTCTGTCACGCAATGATTGAAGGACACATAAACACTCTGTTTTTAATATTTTCGAAATGATAATCACTGTCATTATTATTACTTCGAAAGTGGTTTATTTTTAAACCAAAATAAATAAGTATTCTTGGGAATGACAATATATCCATTTCATTTCATTTAACCAATGTGTAAATTATAATATTCAATATATTTAATAAACATTATTTATATTATGTATGTACATTAGGCCATATAGCAGAGACAAAGGTACATTTTCGATAGGCCGATTAGCTCTTAATGGATGGATGTTTTAAATGTAAAAATGGTTGCAGTTAATTCAAGTGCATGAGGGCTTTACTAAAACATGTAGCGCGGCTCACTTTGAGCTGTGGCAAAATTGATAAACGAATATTTCTTCATCCTATTTAAGGGCTCGAGTGTGAAAATAATTGAAAGTTTTCATTGCTTAATTCAAATCTCTTATCAAAAAAGGTTTATAACACCGGATGACACAAAAGTTTGGTCATGAATATGTCTAAAAATTCTGAAATTAGAAACCAGTTTTTCATTTTCGAGTTCTCGTTTAAAAGGACTCGGACGTTTTTAAAGGTTGAAATTATTCAACAATTTATTATAACTTTCTAGTACGAGATATTGATATCAAATGAAAGAGGACAATCCAAAAAGTGGAACAAAAAAGTCGAAAAAAATTCCTTTGAAATCTTAATCCTTCGCGACATACGGTGGAAATTTTCGAGAAAAGTATATTTTATGCGCCTAGCTGTTCTGCTATACATATCCAAATTAAATTTTTCTCTAATTTAATTTGAGTAACATACTAAAGATTTTTTACATATCCTTAAAATTGGACTTCATAAAATAAATTGTTGATCACAAAAAGTCTTTATTATTATTAAACTAGAGCTAGAGTTTACTCCTTTTTTTATTTTCTTAATTTACCTTTGTTCAAAAGAATTTAATAACGAACATTTTTAGGGCATATTGATTCTATTTAATAGTCGCGACCACCCGATGATGTCCATTATGTTTCAATAGCGCTCTCACATAATTATCAAACTATCAAATTTTTTCGAAGCTCTTGTATCTTTAAAAAATTCAAGTCCTGTGGAATTTAAGCTAGACTTAAAATCTGAGTACCCAACACTGTTATGTTGGATCTCAACATTAATAAAAATACAGATTTGTTTGTGATCTAAAATTAATTTTACGATGTTAAATCTTAAGGATATCGATAGTATATGTATAAAATAATTTTAAAAATTAAACTAATTGGCATAAAAGATGAATTAAAAAATCTTATCCAAATAATTTTAAATTTCGATTAATTGCGATTATATATATATATGGGAGGATAACACCGTGCGAGACTATTTTCCTCCTAAGAACGAAACTATATGGAAGTGGAAATAGAAAAACCCCGGAGGGTACACTAAGTTTTTTATTTCGGGAGCATTAGTCCTTTTTACAGGATTTTTAATTTTCAGGGGATATAGATGCTCTAATAATTAATTTTCGTGCTTTCGCGAATCACACAATGGTATTAAATGTTAGAGTAGAATGTCTGCTAAAATACTTAAAATATCATGATTCTAACAGTATTAGTTTAGCAACAACAACCATTTTAAAATGACCCCTTTAAAAAAGTAAAGCGTGAATAAACTAAATAAAATAAGTTAAAACTAAACTAACCATTTTAAGTATTTTTAATATATTTTCTTATCTTTCATTTGACACAAATATCAACATTCTATCATCCGTAAATTCGAAATTAAAAGTTATGTAAAAAGGACAAACGATCACGAAATAAACAAGTAAGGAAAGGCTAAAGTCGGGCGGGGCCGACTATATGATACACTCCACTTTCTATCCGAATACAATTCAATTCGGTAGAAAATTGAAAACGGGAAGAATTTTTGTATATTTCCTAATCATAGGCTGATATGACCAGACCCAATTTGTCAAATCGAGAAGAATATTTGTATCGGGGCAATATCCAAACATGGAATGTGACCCACTTACACCATATGTTCATCTAGTTCAAGTATAACGTGTTATGCTCAATTTGAAGAAATTTTCTGAAAATAAGTGGTTTCTGGGTCGGAAAAAGTCAATCCGGGAGCGAAATTTTTATGGGAGCTATATATAAATCTGAACCGATCTGACCTATTATCACCACAGGTGTTCCTAGTTTAAATGTAAAATGTTTTGGCAAATTTGAAAGCAATCTGACAAAACATGTTGTTTCTAGAGCGGAAAAAGTCAAGTTGGGAGCGAAATTTGTATAGGAGCGATATATAAATCTGAACCGATCTGACCCATTTTCACCATGGGTGTTTCTAGCAGAAACACAAGATATTTTGCCAAATATGAAGAAGATCTGTTAAAATGTGTGGTTTCTAAAGCAGAAAAAGTCAAATCAGGAGCGAAATTTGAATGGGAGCTATATATAAATCTGAACCGATCTGACGTATTTTCACCACAGGTGTTCTTCGTTTTAATATAAGATGTTTTGCCAAATCTGAAGACAATCTGATACACTATGTGGTTTCTAGAGCGGAAAAAGTGAAATTGGGAGCGAAATTTGTATGGGAGCTATATATAAATCTGAACCGATCTGCACCATTTTCGCCATGGGTATTTCCAGTTGAAATATAAGGCATTTTGCTAGATTTGAAGAAAATCTATTAAAATATGTGGTTCATAGAGTGGAAAAAGTCAAATCGGGAGTGAAATTTGTGTGGGAGCTATATATAAATCTGAACCGATCTGACCCATTTTCACCATGGGTCCTCCTAGTGGAAGTATAAGATATTTTAGGAAATTTGAAGAAGATCCGGTAAAATGTGTGATGTCTAGAGCAGAAAAAGTCAAATCGGGAGTGAAATTTTAATGGGAGCTATATATAAATCTGAACCGATCTGACCTATTTTCACCATAGATGTTCCTAGTTTAAATATAAGTTGTTTTGCCAACTCTGAAGACAATCTGATAAAATATGTGGTTTGTAGAGCGGAAAACGTCAAATCGGGAGCGAAATATGTATGGGAGTTATATATAAATCTGAACCGATCTGACCAATTTTCAACATGGGTGTTTCTAGTTGAAATATAAGATATTTTGCCAACTTTGTGGAACATCTCTTAAAATATGTGGTATCTAGAGTGAAGAGAGTCAAATCGGGAGTGAAATTCGTATGGGGGCTATATCTAAATCTGAACCGATTTTCTTTCAAATTAAATAGCGTTCGTCCTTATCGCGAAAAACTTCGTTGTGCAAAGTTTCATTTGGTTCTGTCTGCAATTGCGACCTGTATCGTGATTTCAACAATAGATGGACAGACGGGTAGACGGACATTGGTAAATCGATTCAAAAAGTGATTCTAAGTCGATCGGTATAATTAACAATGGGTCTATCTCGCTTCCTTTTGGGTATGGTGCAAAGAAATGCACAAAGACATAATACTCTCGTGGAGTGTATAAAAACTGAACAGTTTTGTTCCTGATCGTCTATAGTTTCAGTTCTATAAAATCTCGTTCTTAGAAGATGAAAACATATTTAATTTGTCTCACGGTGTAATACAACAAAAATGTGTATTTGTTTTGTTCTTATTTTTTGTTGTTGTCATAGTATTATTGTAACTGTCTTCCATTTCCGTCAATTCAGTTCTAATAGCAAATCATTCATCTTCTTCGCCATAGGCCTAAGCAATTATGAATGCATTTTCAAATTAGTAGCTTAATAAATATTACAAGCTGACAAGTTAATCATAAACGTCGAAGCTTTTGCCCTATTTCATTTCCACCAAATTAAGGCTTTCTTTCCTTCCCTCTGGCGTCAATTATGGCAAAACCAATTCCACATAAGTCACTCGGTGTAATACAATTTGACAATTTCTATTAGCGCCAACACTTGACCAGGTCATAAATAACAATCGTTCATTTTGGCCAAGCCTTAAATGCTGTCTGCCACCTTCTAATGATATGTGTCTGCTTGTGTAATTATGATTTTGGCACACACAAACATCCTTAATTAGTTTTATTAACTCACACACCGGCAGCGGCATATTCACCTCACATTAGAAACATATTAAAGGAGCCTCACACAGCATTCACCGCATGGCGTGTCCTTGTGTCTGCTCACGTTGAATGAATGAATGGCAAAGATAATTTCCTGATGCGAAATCATGCTGCGAATTAGGAAATAACATCTGCTAGTATTTGAGCCACGTTAAATGGCCGCTGTCTGTTGTCTATAGTGACAATAACAATAATGGCCAAATTAAAACACGTTCCCAAACCCCACTCTCCCCCCTCCCTAATAACAACATCAACGGCAATAAAAACAAATAACCAGAGTAATCCCACACGTCACTTTAATACCCCCGGAGAACACAATAAGTACTCGATCGCTCTCACATCGGTCACTGGGTCAGTAGTGGCCAAGGATGGTGAGTTGTGAGTATGTGTTGCCAAATTGTTACCAAATATCTGACTTAGTCGGCCAAAGTCATGTAGCCGTAATTGATGTTAATCGAGGCTTAACATGTAATGATTTTTTTTTCGCAAAACAAAAAGGATGGGGACAAATTTTAGAGTTCCATCACCATTGACAAATATAAGCCAAAGTATGCACTCACACTTGACATAATAATAAAAAAATTACCAAACCCCCCTTGAACTAGGAACCATCCTCCAACCACCCGACCTAACCTAATTTGAGTGACAGTAATAAATGACATTCAAGTTCTTAGCCTAAATGAGGCGTTGCATGTACTCAAGCAATTGCTGTTGTGTTTCTCTTGTCTATTCATAGACTTACCGCTTTCACTTTCATTCGTCCTGCCGCAAAAGGAGTGCTGATGGTGGTAGTGTGGTGGCTCTGCCCCCACATATAAGGGGAAGATTTCTAGAATATGTGTAGAAATGTGGAAAATTCACTCACCTGTAAAGAAAAAGATAAACAACAACATTATAAATATTAATATGAACAAGAAGAAAGGCACTGGGTTTTGTTGTAAAATGAACGCAGGAATTTAAGAAGTGTCGAATTTCAAATGGAAAACATGTAAAGCCTCTTTACAAGGAATTTAATTGAACTTGATACTCTTCGCTTTTTTGGCATTTGCTCCCTGGTTCATATACCAAGGCTAGATGATGATCATCATTATGTTTGGGCCCAAGTGTTAAGCACTTTTGATATATGACACTTTGCCGGGGAAACGCCTGAACGGCACGAACATGAACACCAATACCAATAGCAAGAACAACAACAACACATACAAAGCCACAATAACAACATCAATAAAGACTGAGTTCAAAGTTCGGCCGGGCTCCTTGTGTAAGTTTTACGCTTTATTACCCATAAATTGGGTAATTTACATATTTTTTGCAAGATTTCGGCAATTTTTAGCAGAGGCTATGGCAAAAGTTTGGGAATGTTAGACATTTCATTAGTGCGACTCCTTTAACAGGATATATGGTATCGGAATATATGAAATATGTATTTTGAAAAGAGAATATATTCACGTATGTCATCAGAATAGTATATGTAAGGACATGATAAAGTAATGTTTCATATCCTTATTCAATATATCATAACGTCCAACATAAATTTATTTATTATAAATTCTATTTATTTATTTATATTTAGTTCGTTATGAAAATAAAATCCTCATTTGTTCTTATAGAAAATAACACGAAAAAATATAACCATATTAGGACATCATTATGTGATAAAAGACCAAAAAAGACCCGTGTCTCCCAGTTTATCCCAAAGTCATGCGCTTTTTTATGCGCCCCCAAAGATTTTGAGTCTCGGTGTAATTTTTGCAAAAAGTGATCATTTTCTCAGACTCATATCTTGCAAACCGTTTGGAACTTAGCTTTACTCTCTGAGGCAAAGTTGTAGTTCTTGCCATAACGAACAAAAATGGTTAACATATAAAATCAAAAAAATCGATTTTTTAACCTTTTTCCCCTCTTCAGGTCCATAGGTAACAAACCGTTCAAAATTCAAGGAAACAATCAACTACAAAAATGTACCTAAGATCTCAATAAACAACTTTCTAGAACATATGAACTTCCTAGGAATTATTCTTAACACCGTTTAGGTAGGAAAAATATATCTTGCAGGGCTGTTTCTGTTAATGGTCAGTCCGACTACAATGCGTATGAGTCATATTATCCTTAATCAACAACACGTATACGCTACCTACACACACTACAGCCTATAAGATTTGTTCGGCGACATTTGCGATTTTGACCTGGAGGATGAGGTTTTTTTGATTTTATATGTTCACAGTTTTTGTTCTTTATAACAAGAGCTATAACTTTGCCTCAGAGAGTAAATCAAATTTCCAAACGGTTTGCAAGATATGCGCTTGAGAAAATGATAACTTTTCTGCAAAAATGACACCGAGGCCCCAAATCTTTGGGGGCCATAAAAAAGTGCATGACGTTAGGCAAAACTGGGAGACACGGGTCTTTTTTTGTCTTTTATCACATAGTGGTGTCTGTATAACATTATATTTCCATGACTTAATAAAATTACACACAGTGTAATCAAAGGAATATGGATTTAGGAATCTACATAGAGCTTTTTACCATAGAAAAATCATACAGCACCCAACCATAACATTGTCTTTCAAAGAGGAACTAAATGAACAGGTTATTTGGGTGCCAGGGTTGCGAGTTCCACATTCATATAGAAAAAGTCCCAAAAAACTTATATTTTTTCAAAATAAAAAAATTGTTATATTGGCGGGCGCAAACCAACCCACAAATAATATAAAAAAATATTTTGTTTTATTTTTTTATAACTAAAATTCTAAAGAAGAACACAGTGTCGACATGTAAAAGATATATGAATAAATGTTGAAATTATGGCCATCTTTGTAGACGCAAAATTATTTAAAATATAATTATAACCATAATTTTATAATTATTGTTTAAAACCCCTTTACAAATTAGATAACAGAATATTTATTTTTCTTTGTTTAGTTCATAATAGCTGGGATCTTAACGATGTAAACAAGGCATATCTGAAGTAAATCTATTTAGAAGTTATAACCCTTATTATAGAAGAAACGGAATTTGAAAAAAAACGTATATCAAATTGATGTAGTCATTCTTCTACATTTTTGCACAGTTTTTCTTCAATTAGGCTTTGTTTTCTTTGTCTATGATGACAGCTATTACAAAATACAATATTTTTCTGGTAAAGAGTGATTTTTTTGAGGTTAGGATTTTCATGCATTAGTATTTGACAGATCACGTGGGATTTCAGACATGGTGTCAAAGAGAAAGATGCTCAGTATGCTTTGACATTTCATCATGAATCGTCTTACAAACGAACAACGCTTGCAAATTATTGAATTTTATTATCAAAATGCGTGCTCTGTTAAGAAAGTTCATTGCGCGCTTCCATTTTATGGTCAGTTTAATCGACCCACTGAAGCGGCTATTCGGGCTATTGTGACTAAATTTCGCACCAAATTTACATTGTTGGACATTAAACCACCAACACGCTTACGTAGAGTGCGAACTGAAGAAAATATCGCAGCTGTATCGGCCAGTGTTAATGATGACCACCAATTTTCGATTCGTCGCCGTTCGCACCAATTGGGTCTCTGTTACTCAAAAACGTGGAAATGCCAAAATTGGACTAAGCGGATGGACCACCTAAGACGCCGCCGCGGTCAACATTTAAATGAAATTATCTTCAAAAAGTAAATGTCATGGACCAATCTAACGTTTCAAATAAAGAACCGATGAGATTTTGCAAATTTTATGCGTTTTTTTTAAAAAAAAAAGTTATCAAGCTCTTAAAAAATCACCCTTTACTTAACTTTGTTGGAATGTTTTTCACGCTTTAAAACAAAAAATAAAAAAATTGTGGAAGTGGAAGGATCGTTTTGTTTTAATTGTAACGCCCCTGAAGATGATCGGGAACAAAATTTAAAAATAAAATAATAAACAAATAAGATCTTGTTTTTATTTAATTGCGATCTTAAGCCGGACAATAATAGCAAACAAATCAAACTTGTGATCTTTTTGGGAATTTCTTTTGCATCTACAAAGAGTTCCATAACTTCTACATTTATGTATAGATTCTTTACATATAGACATTGTTTTCTTTGTTAGAATGTTTTTTCGAATTGTTTATGGTCTTTTTCATGCCAGCATATAAAAACACTAAAAAAAGAGAAACCAATTTTTTGGACATCGTTCCAAAACAAGTATTTCTATATGAAAGATACTAGCAGTACCTGCTGTTTCGCACGCGAAAAGCAAGCTATTTGTTATTAGTTTTATTCGTCTCTGTTTTTGGATAGTATTTACTTATTTTCTCTTGGTGGATATATTTCAGGATTCTAGCTATAATACTTTAGTTTGTACCATTTTTATCCCGATCACACCTTATAAGAACAAATTTCAAAAAAAAAAATCCATTTTGTTTGCCCTTCTACGCGGTTTGAGGAATTTACGTACTAAATTTCACGATTCTAGCTGTAGTACTAAAGATGGTACCATTGTTACCCGCTCGCCCCTTAAAAGTACAAATTTCGAAAAATCCATTCATGTTGCAAGTCTACGTTGTCAGAAGAATTTACACACCAAATACTTTAGTTGGTACTATTTTTTATATAAATCCATTTATTTTCAATGATAATAATTTACAATTTAATAAGTGCACCAGCGCCACATGGACATAATTGGGGCGAGTTGGCATATGTTTATGATTTCATTAAAAAAAGTAAGCAATAATTCATCAAATTTGAATTTTTAGTATATAAATGTGATAGATATAAAAGAAAAATTACAATAGAAGCATTTCTATACGTTTGGGGTAGATGTGATTTCAAATTAGATTTAAATTCTGAAATTTTCAATATATTTTTAAGAGTTCGAGGTAGATGATTGTACTCAGTGCAGCCGATGTATTCAATACGATGTTTCGTGGTTTTCAGCCTACACCTTGTCACACGCAAATTAAAATTGTTTCTAGTATTAAAAACCAATTGGTTTCTAGAAAAATCTATCGCTTTATCCCTAGTTGTCCCGCTCACCCACAATAAGTCCAAAAAAATCCGCTTATATGTTGCCAGAGGAATTTACACTCCAAATTTCAGGACTATAGCTGCAATACTTTAGTTGGTATCCCATTGTTATCCCTTTTTGTCCCGCTCACCCCTTATACATACAAATTTCGAAAAATTAATTTAGAATTGGGCTTCTTCTATTATTGGGAATTTACACTCTAAATTTCACAACTATACCTGCAATACTAAAATTGGTACCATTTTTATCCCTTTTCGAAATTTGTACTTTTAAGGGAGGAAAGAGACACTCCCTTAAAAGTACAAATTCGAAAAATCCGTATTTGTAGCTCTTCTGAATGGTCATTGCAAGGAACACTCCGAATTTCATGTTTTTAGCTACTGCCGGTTAATCAGGACAAAGGTTCGATGTTTATCCCTTTTTGTCCCTTTTACCCCCTAAAAGTACGAAGTTCGTAAAATCTTTTCTTAGTCGACGTCTACGTCATATTTGAGAACTACCCTGAAAATTTTATGACCTGGCTTCAGCCGTTTGGTCTGGGGGCTGGTCAATGATAAGTCAGTCAGTCAGTAACGCTACTCTTTTATATATATAGATTTTCAGCCATCATAATTAACTTTTGATTCATTAGTGGATGTTATCAGACTTATATTTTCAAAATGAAAGCAAAATTTAAATTTTAGTTAAAAAAATAAAAAAAAAAATGTCCATAAAAAATGTATGTAAAGGGTGATTTTTTAAGAGCTTGATAACTTTTTTTTTTAAAAAAACGCATAAAATTTGCAAAATCTCATCGGTTCTTTATTTGAAACGTTAGATTGGTCCATGACATTTACTTTTTGAAGATAATTTCATTTAAATGTTGACCGCGGCTGCGTCTTAGGTGGTCCATCCGCTTAGTCCAATTTTGGCATTTCCACGTTTTTGAGTAACAGAGACCCAATTGGTGCGAACGGCGACGAATCGAAAATTGGTGGTCATCATTAACACTGGCCGATACAGCTGCGATATTTTCTTCAGTTCGCACTCTACGTAAGCGTGTTGGTGGTTTAATGTCCAACAATGTAAATTTGGTGCGAAATTTAGTCACAATAGCCCGAATAGCCGCTTCAGTGGGTCGATTAAACTGACCATAAAATGGAAGCGCGCAATGAACTTTCTTAACAGAGCACGCATTTTGATAATAAAATTCAATAATTTGCAAGCGTTGTTCGTTTGTAAGACGATTCATGATGAAATGTCAAAGCATACTGAGCATCTTTCTCTTTGACACCATGTCTGAAATCCCACGTGATCTGTCAAATACTAATGCATGAAAATCCTAACCTCAAAAAAATCACTCTTTATATCGTTTTCGTGTGTAGAAAGCCAAGATACATCAGAAAAGCTTGCATATTGTTACAAAATTGAATGCTGCATTCCATGCATGGACATTAGAGCGTACCAGGTTACAAGTAAAAAAAAAAAAGTTCGCCGTACACCTTCGAATATGAAGTATTATTGAAAGGTAGTTTCAAAAAAATTTTTTTTTATTTTTTTATGCCGAACGTAGGGGTCGCGCTTTTACATTTTTCTATATAACTTCTGCATTTATAAACGGATTTTAAAGTGTGATACATCGATGTTTTTGTCCGATTTTTTTGTCTTTGAAGTCATTGAGCTCAAACATGATTCATGATTTTATGCGAGCTTTAATTTTCGATTATTAGAGTGGTACATTAGGGTAGTAGCAACTGAGAAATGATGGGTAAGTACCAGAAGGGGGTGCTTGAGCTCAATGACTTCAAAGACAAAAAAATCGGCCTCGTCGAGACAAAAACATCGATGTATCACACTTTAAAATCCGTTTATAAATACAAGTTATATAGAAAAATGTAAAAGCGCGACCCCTACGTTCGGCATAAAAAAATAAAAATTTTTTTTTTGAAACTACCTTTCAATAATACTTCATATTCGAAGGTGTACGGCGAACTTTTTTTTTGAGGTACGCCCTAATGGACATAGCTGCTAATAATACAAGTCTGTCTTCTTCAGATCCGCGATCCAGCAGAAGGAATAGAATTGTGTGATTTGTATATGAGGCATCACAAAATGTGAAGTGGACATGGTTGAGGTGGCCACTAAAATTTTGCAAATCATCTGAAAAACACCTCGGCTCTAAGCATGTGAAATTTCGTCAAGATATCTTTTTGCGTTCAAATGTTAATGAATTAATTAAAAATCGTCAGTCAGTAACAATCACTTCTTGACCAGTCGTATGTTCACAGACATAGAGTCCAATGTCGCTACACTTGTTTATCAATAACAGCGTGCGACAGTACTTTCTGGAGCTGAACAAGACCATATGCTCGTGAAACTGGACGTCGTACATAAGAGAACTGTGTACTCAGCTTTCCATTTGGTGATCTTTCCTCCTCTTTATAGGTCTTTTAATTTCCCAAGGATATAGCTGTTTTAATAATTTATTTTCGTACTTTTCTCAGTCATACAAAGGCGACATGGATATCAAATGAAAGATAAGAGTATCTGTTAAAAATACTTCAGATTTGATGTTTCTGTCATTATCTTTTAGAACCATTTCAAATTTCCCCCTTAAAAATAGAAATATATAAAATTTAACTTTTTAAGGAGAAAATATTTGTTAATACAGATATATGGATGGAATTTTAAGTATTTCTAACAATATTCCTCGCTTTCATTTGATACCCATATCGCCTTTGTAAGCCTCGCAAAAGTATATATTAAATCTTATATATCCTTTGAAAATTAAAAGTCCTGTAAAAAGGCATTGTTCACTTCCAATGAAAAACTTACGAAATTGTTGCACGATGTAATCAATTGGTTCTCCGAATCGCAAATGCCACAAAGTGAAAATGAGCCACGTTAAAAAATGTGATTTTGATTGGCATCATTATACCACACAAATGACGGCGCACAGTGGCTCATAATCAAATTCCATCGGCCAAATTCAATAATTTTTGATGTAGTAAACATTTTTGTAAGAAAATTAAGCAAGAACCAAAGGATTATTTTGAAAGAATTAACATTGAAATTTGGGCAGGAGAACATAATATTGATATTTAATAACATATTTTTTTCTAAAAATATTTTCTTTAGGTTTGTTATTTTCTAAAATATAATCGATAGTCAAATTTTCAATATTAATATATTTATTAATATTAATTTTCAATATTAACAATCCTTACGTTCTCGTCTAATTTCAATGATTTTTCAATTGAGGACAGTATATGTTTCTTTTTTTGTTTAAAATGTTGGTCCTCAAATTTGAAGTAAAAAAACGAAAAAATATATAAAATTAGCTTGATCCAGTGAGATCCTTAAGAACAAATCGTACGAAAAAATGTGCGGATTTTATAAAAACTGTATTAAAGTAGGACTAAACTAACGAATGGACAGTGATACAGGCGAAATATTTTAACACAACGCATAAAGCAAACATACACAAATTCGTTCGTGAAGTATGTTGTTTTAATTATTTTTATTATTTTAATTTTTTTATGAGATTATGTTGAAATTTTTGAAAATATACCCCATTTTCGGAGAACATAGAAAACGTGTCTAGAGTGCCGAAATATGTTGACACGTTACATAAACCAAACCACAGATAAATTTTAATAAGGAACATCCACAATTTTTCGGAAGCTGGCTTAATTTTTTTTTACTGAACCAACACTCAGGGGATGTCCCCTATAAATGCAGTGCACTGCGTTGGTAGAAGGAAGATAAGGTATCGGAAGGAGGAAAGAGGGAGTAGTGTCTGTTGACATCTGTTTTGAATCTCTGAATGTCGTAATTGGAGGGAAAGATATTTGCCGGAAGTCGATTCCACATACGGATGTCGTTTTAATTATTTATCTTTTATATTTTGTTTAAGAGGTAAAGTCTACTTTTTTAATATATTTTTTAAATGAATCCCCAGCATACAATTTTCAGAGAACATAGAAAACATGTCTAGAATGATTTTAGTGTATTTTGGTAAATAAATATTTTTTAAAAATCGAGACCAACATTAAAAATAATTATATAATTATAATAAAATTATCTAAGAGGATCAAATTACTTCTGAACACCTTTCACACAAGGTATAGGAATTTAACATGCATTAAACCAATAAATACCGAACTACAATGATTTGAATATACACTTGTCAGCAGTTTTTCAATTTTTGTGGAAATTCTAATGTCTTTAACACTGCAAATATAATTTCAAGATTGTTTTTCCTAAGACATATTTCAAAGATTCCTTAAAAAATAATATTTCCTTTCCAGCAAAATCGGAGTGATGAGAAATCTCTTTGTTCGATTTGACGTATTGAAATTTTAATATGATCTTTGAAAATCAGTATATATCACTGTTGGGACATAAATTATGTTTGCTTCCAATGTATTTATTCAAATACCCAACCCCGGTACTCTTATAACAACCCACGTACGTACGTACATAGTCATCTCACATACAATAAATCTTTTGATGTTCGAGTACCACAAAATTCTTTGTTTGTGAAATGTAATTTACGACTGGGATTTTGGCCTGGCCCATACAAAAGCAACCCAAACAATTGTTGGCCAAACCACAGACCACTTGCGAAAGATCGCTTTTAAACTTAAATTGTTTACTTTGAAGTGGATTTAATTTCGATTAGATTTAAATGCGGTGCTTCCGAGTGAAATACAAAATTTGCATTAATTGCCGGCCTCACAACAAACTTGTTGAATATGCAAATTGCGAGTGAAAAGGCACAACTGTTCGTTTCTGTTTTTATTTTTTTGCAGCCATTGGCAAAAGTTAGCGCAAGGTGTTGCCGTTAGCGTTTACCGTGCTAAGATTGTTGGCCTTTGATAATTTAATGAAAAAAAAACACGCGATGTATGGGAAGTTTACTGCTGTTGAAAACACCATTTTCGCACTTCATTGCAGTTGGAATAGGAGAAAAACCACAAGGGATACTAGCACCCATTGGGAATGCAACAGGATGAGTGGAGTAGGCCGCCCATTGCAGGCAAGAATTTATGGGCCGGAAATAAATTACATTTCGAACGGAAACGAAACATTGAGCAGCGAAAACAATGTCTACTCAAGCTGGTAATTGCGGGCAAAAGGCTGACGTTAGCAGGAGATAAACTTTTCATGAAAGCACCAGGTTCAATGTCGTCCTTGGGAGGGATAATTTTTTAAAATACAAAGTAATACACATTAGCATTTCTATGGTACATTGTAGAAGTCTCAAAAAAATAGACATTTTTTTTGCACGAATAACACATGAAATATTGAAAAAAAAAAATATAAAAATATAGTCTTTTATTTTTAATAGCAAATATTCTAGCGAAGCAAACTGAGTGTAAAAAATTAAGCATAAAAATATAAGTTATGGCCAATTTTTCTATTTTTTTTTTTGATTTTTTCGTACCAATGAAAAATCTTCGAAAAAACATTTGTTTTCAACTTTGGATACTGTTCCCAAACTTCTGTTTCTAAGTGAAAATGAAATTCTCAATAATCATAAATAAATTCTTAGTTCTCAGCACACAAATTTTGTATGTTTTCGTTTCATGTTATCCCTAATCTATTGCCCATATCCTTTTGCAAGGTTTTACTCAATTTACCTCGATGAAATTTCCACCTCAAAAACAGCGTCTTCCTTGGCCAAGTATTTACAAGCAACTCATAAATCAAGTAGGGATTTGGAAAACAAAAAAAAGAAAAAAAACAACTCCTCCTGGAATATGTGTACGCGCTGTTTTCATAATGATCCTTTTGCCGTTTTATTCGTTTGCTAATAAATTTTTAGCAAATATTTGTAAAGAGTAACATACTCGTGATGAAATATGATTGGATTTACTTAAGATTTTCATATTTTATACATATCCATCCACCTACTACGTACACACATCCCAAGTGACTACAGACATTCACAAGCACAAATTTTCTTGCATCTATTTGTATTTGCATTTATTATTAATATCATCATGTATGTTTGTATGGCACACACACACAAAGATATATCCTTACATTCATAGTAATAAAGTATTCTCTATCTCTCTTGTAACACGAGAAAAAAAATAACCCTCAGGCAACACGAAAGTTTTGTAAAACAACACATTAAGTCGGCCAAGGGCATTCAACGTATCTCCTACTATTAAAACATTACACTTTTAAGGATTTAATACACATTTTCTCAAGGACATACATATATGTCGCATTTTAAATAACATTTTATCTGTCGAGATTACATAGAAGTGCACTATCATATTAGGAAAATTGTGATTCTTCATTATTGTAATATTAATAGTCCTCTGCTATATATAAATATTAATATAATTAATAGTGAGAAATCTTCAAAAATGTGCCCTAAATATTATTAGGTAGAAACAATTTCACTCAACCCCGATTTTCCCCAATTTTTATCTCCATTCGCCCCATTTTCCGGCTAAAAGTACAAATTTCGAAAAAGATCTTCTTTATTTCGCATCTTCACAGCCAGGTGAAAGTACACACCGAATTTCATGATTTCAACTCCAGCGGTTTGGTAGGTACTATTTTTATCCCTCTTTTCCAATTATATCCCTTAAAAGTACGAATATTGAAAAATCCCTCTATTATACATGTATCTACTCAATTAGATGGATGTACATTCCAAATTTCATGTTTCTAGCTCGTATCATTGGTACCATTTTTATCCCTTTTTGTGCCATTTCGCCCGCTAAAACGTGTATTTACTATTTAGTGCTTTTACGCTACAAGAGGAATGTACGCAACAAATTTCAAGCATATAAAACAGAAATTAAAAAAATGCTTAAATATACTAAATACTGGGGAGTACTTTAAGTCCTTGTTAGGGAAACATTTTTCCCTCTGGGCCGATTTCGCAACACATTTAGGAAAAATTTGAACCTCAAAGCTCATTTCGTTCGGCCGCTATCGTGCTTTCTCCAGACAGATATATATATATATATATATATACTTTATATGGTCTCAGGTAGATATTTCAAGGTGTTACAAATGTAATGACAAAGTTAGTATACCCCCATCCTGGTGGTGGAGGGTATAAAAATACCCGAGACCTAAAAATTTAAATTTTGTTTACCAATTCATAAATCATCAAACTAAATTGTTAATGTATATATTTTTTATTATTTACCAATTATCGTCGAAGCTACCTTTACTATTTATACTTTCATTTTGGATTTCATATTGTGAATTGCTAAAATATTTGATGCGTGAACGACGACAAAGGCGACATTTAATCCCAATGCGTCTTTTGTTAAAGTGTCTTAATTGTTTATAATTCTAATGCGCGTGCAAATTTCTTTAAAAGAGAAATAAATAATTTTCCTTTACTTGATCAAAAAAAGACAATTATTATGGCTACAAATGTTGTGAATTTTAATTTAAAAACGTTTAACTTGGGTTGGAAAAAAATTAAAAAAATATTTTTTGAAAAAAAAAAACATTTTATTGGCCCGAAAGTAATAAATATAGACAAAAAATTGGTAAACAATATTTTAATAGCTAACATTCTAACGCAGTAAACAATATATACATGTAAAAGATCTATGGATAAATGTAGAAGTTATGATACTCTCTGTAATTTTAAAAAATTACTAATTAGATAAAATAATATTTTGAATTCATATTGTACTAGCTGACTTCTTAACGAAGAAAAGCAAGACCTAGGTGGCGAAATTCTATGGATAAATGTATTCTTCAGGGTTTTCCGCTCTTGAAATCAAATAATTTAACCGATTTTCTTCAAATTTGTCACAGATCCTTATAATTCAATTAGAAACATCCACGAGCCAGATACGTTCAGATTTATATATAATTACATATAAATTTCGCTCTACATTTTACTTTTTTCGCTCTAGAAACCACAAAAACTGGACAAAAGACTTACCTTACATCACTTCTTTCCCAGAATTCAGTTGTAATGTGAAAGAAAGTGGAGGGTATTATATGGACGGTCCCGCCCGACTTTAGCCTTTCCTTACTTGAATATACATCAGAAAATGTTATACATAGACCTTTGGTACATTTTTCGTTGCATAGTGCATAGTCTGTCCATCCATCTACCGGCTCACCCGTCTCAAACTGTTCCGTTTCATGGAAAAACATCAGAAAACCGACTATAACTTTTTGATATGGTTTTAGAGGCAATTAATCTAACTAAGAAAAATTCGCAAAGATGTTTTCATAGAAATAGTTTTTTGGGCTCCCGACAGTGTACAAATTAGTTACGAACTACAAGTTCGTGATGGAAAATATTCTTCAAAAATACAGTTTTTAAGGTATTTAATATTCTTATATTTTCTGAATAGGTGAGGAGTGGTGTTTTGGGCTCAAGAAAGCGGACGATTTGTATGTAAATGTAAATTGATTTTGTTTTGATTCAGTTTTTGGCAAAATTTAATATTCGAATATTTTCTGAATAGTTGAGGAATGGTACAAATTTTGTTTTTTTTTCTAAATCTGAAAAGTATAATTTTTAATCATTTTTCTTCTATTTAAATTTTAAAAATAAATAATTAAAAAATTCGCAATTTTTGATGCAGTTTTTTCATTTATCATTTAGTTAGAACTTTATTTTATTAGATTTTTGTCAATTCTTTTTTAATTTATTTTTTTAAGAAAAATTAGCAAAAATTAAATAGAAATGTTTTTTGGATTCAGAAAGTGGGTGATTTGCATGTAAATGTAAATAGATTTTTTAGTTTCTTTCGTGAGTAGTTTAAGGAACTAAATTTAAGAAGGAATTTTATATATTTATAATTTCTGAATTTCTTGGAAGTTGTACGAATTTTGATTTTTTCTAAATCTTAAAAATATTATTTTAAACAATTTTTATAAATTTTAATTTTAATCGTGTTTATAAAAAAACATTATAAAATTTGTTTCAAAAATAATATTATTTAAAAAACAAAATCATTCCGATTTTTTCTCATTCTTGTTTATTTTGATTTAAAAAATGTCTAAAATTGCATTCTTTACTCATTAGTCGAATGTGAATTGATTTTTCTTCTTACTCAATGAATTATAATCCAATATTTTTTGACAGCTCCTTAAAATGTTGTTCACTGCTACACTATTTGCAATTGAAATTGAGAAAACGCAACATCATGTTGAGAAAAAACAAATTAATATTCAAAAATATAAATTGAAATTGAGAAAATAAAAATTTCAATTTCATTTTACATTTTAATTTTCTATTTGTATTTAAATGTACATTTCTCAATTTCAACTTGTATTTTCTCAATTTCAAAGTGATTATTGCCAATTTTTGATGACCGAGATAAAACACCACAAAAATCGATGAATTGTTTCATATTAATTTAAGTCGAGAGCGCCCCGGTAGTCGAGTTGGTAGCGTGCTCGGCTATCAGCGTGGGGGTTGTGGGTTCGATTCCAACCAGAGGCTCTGGTCTGTCGCTGCAACAACTAGCTACAATGGTCTTAGTCACCGCGGCACAATCCCTGGACCAAAATTATAATATAAATTTACTTTGTTTTGTAATTCATAATAACAAAAAAATACAAAAAATAAGTCGAACTTTTCTAAATTCTTTTTAATTTATTTTTTTAATAAAAATTCTCAAAAATTAAAAAGAATTTTTTTTTGCCTACAGAAAGTAGGCGATTTGTATGTAAAATAAATACTTTTTGTAATTTCGATTTTGAGTATTTAATGGAATGTTTGACTGTCCGTCATCCCATCCGTCCTTCGTCTGTCCAGCTGTGTATTCCTTTTGTAAGCCTTTTAAAAACACTCTGGCATCTAAATTAAGCTAGGAGTTTCTAATTTCACGTCCATATCTCATAATTCCAAGTCGGTTTGTATTGAT
This sequence comes from Polietes domitor, assembly GCA_947397865.1. Taxonomy (NCBI): domain Eukaryota; kingdom Metazoa; phylum Arthropoda; class Insecta; order Diptera; family Muscidae; genus Polietes; species Polietes domitor. The sequence continues at coordinate 10,071,065 of OX377622.1, read as the reverse complement.
AATCTTTTCGCTCATTTTTCTTTCGGCGTGACGTAAAACTCCCCTCCCCTCTGATTACGAGACTACTTTACCCCGCAGACTAATTTATGGAAAATATTAAAAGGATTATTTCTCTCTTTTTTGCGAAAAATCCACCCAATCACTGCGCAACAGACACGTATTTAATCCCGGGAGTATAATTCATATTCAAATGTTGTTTTTTATAGTGAATCAAAGGATAAAAAGTATATTTCGTACTGTGGTGAGTAGGGTGCTCGACACTCACTCACCTTGAGTGTCTTAATCTCAAGTTTCCACTGAAGAGAAGTAGTTCGGCGGTGGGGGTAGTAAACCTGATACAAATGTTGCCATTCGAATGATGATGACGATGTTTGCTTGAATGAATTCTATTTGTATTTGTTAAGTTCCTTTAGATCTCATGTGAAATGTAAATAGCTAGAGAACACAATATCGCGCACTTCCTCACACGACTCCAAAGGATAATCATCACGCTTCATGTTTGCTAAAAAAATTTAATAATCGGGATTGTAATATTTGTTCCAATTTGTTGCATATGAGTGTGGGGGGGGTAAAAAGGTCAAAACTCTGGCCAATATTGCTTGGCCTCTTCGAGGGGACAAAAAGGTCAAAACTCTGGCCAATATATTGCTTGCCCTCTTTGAATTTTATGAGCATCCTTAGGATTAGCTTAAATTCCATTCTACATCGTTTGGCTTCTGCCATAAATCGTTGGGCAAATTCCTTTTGCTTGCGACGTGCACAGACACAAATATGTGCCACTTAAAACAGACCGATGACGACCACAAAAAGGCCAACAGCAAACAAACATGGACCAAAGGTCGTTTTGTCGATTTTGGTCAAATACTTGACCTGCTCACAGGCGAGTTTGTGAACATAATCCAGGAGATGTTTAAGCGAATGCGAGAGTTGATTAAGGCAGCTGCTGCTGCTAACACAGAATGAATGGCCTTCGTGTTTTGGGTTTGGCTGATTATCATTTTGACATTTTTGCAATGAGCTGTCGACCCAATCAACGATTAATGTCACAACTTTGGTTGAAGTTGCTACACATGGGGTCAGCCACTGGAAATTTATGCAAATATTTAAACAAGAACAAATGATTGCTCATAAATCACCTCGAATCAAAGGTTTCGGCGGTATCACTATGTAACAAAAAATAAAAATTTTCTGACAGAGACCTAAAAAAATATTTTTGTGTGCATTGAGGGGTTCATACAAATGGAAATTATGATTTTAGGAGATTTAAAAATTCCCAATATACCAATTTTCGTCGAGGTACCCTTAATATTTGTACTCTAATTTTTGAGACATAGGTCCCATCAGACACGCTTCTATAAATGTGAAGTGAAATGGAGTTAATTGTCGTTTTTAGTTTTTCATTTCCTCTTCCTTTGGCCCCCTAAAAGAACTACAAAGTTACAAAGGATGCAACTTTTCAAAATTTATTTTAAATACTTATTTGCACCCTATGATACCGATATACGTATCAAATTAAAGAAGAAAATATGTGCTAAAATTACTTCAAATTGTAAGCTTCTAACTTTATTAGTTTAGCATTAACAACAATTTCAATTTTTCCCTCTTAAATAGTAAAATATGAATAAACTAAATAAACTAAGGGATAAACTTGAAATGGTTGTTAATGCTGAATTTATATTGATAGATGCTTAAAATTTGAAGTATTTTTAATAGATATTTCCCACTTTAGTTCGACACTAATATCGTTATCACTAGTGAAACAATTTATCCTTTAGGAATATAAAGTCCTGTGAATGGGCAACAGCATGAAGAAATGAAAAACTATCAAGTAGGTAAGCTTCAGTCGGCTAAACCGACTTATATGTACCCTCACTCTCAGAGAACATATATACGAAAGTTATAAGGAATTAAATTTATAAATCAATTATAAAAACATGGTCAAATAACAACTCATAATGGATGCACCAGTATAGAAGTAATATATGATTTAATATTACCTAGAATAAAGGCAATTGTATGGGAGATACAAGAAGGGGCGTGGCTAAAGCGTAAATATTTTTATGTTTAAAGTGATCATAAAATTTTTTTAAATTATTTTAGTTTTTTTCGTTTGTATTTTTTTGGTCTGTAATCAATATTTGATGTGAACTGGGATATTGTCCTGTCCGAAATCATGATCATGATCGATCTGCAGCCAAGTAATAAATGTCATCATGCCATTTGTAAATAAATTTGCATTCTATTAAAAATAGATGCAAAATGGTCTTGAGCCAAGACAATATCCCAGTTCAAATCAAATATTTTTAAATATCAAATGCAAATGTTTTTGACTACCCTTATGGAGGGGAGGTGCCAGAAGGTATGTGGCAATATCGTCCATATTCCATGCGAATAAAACCAGTGTAAAAGCATTGATAAATATCAAATTTTACATCAGTATGGAAGTTATAACAGCTTTAATTTTACGTACTGGAAGGGGAGTGGCAAATCCCGTCATATTTAGTACACTTAAAATGATTATAAAAACATTATTAAATACCAAAATATAGCTAATTCCGAATATCCGTGTGGAAGTTATATGGGTTTTAGTTTAATATTGGAATATGGGCTATTTGTGTGGGAGGTACCAGAACTTAAACTAAGTTTGGGAAAAATATTATCATGTGCAGAGTTTGAACAGATTCCTTAACTCCTTTCGAGAGTTATCGTTTACACCAGCCAGACAGACGGACGGGCGGAGGTATTAATGTACTGACTGACACATTGAAACCCCCATTATGACGAAGACGCATACTAATAAGTCATCAAATTCCTATATTTAAGCAGGAGGAAGAAAAGGTTATAAACGGATAGAAATGGTACCAACGTCCAGACTAAACACGTGTTATTTCCCCCAACAACTTAGAAACCACACATAAATGGATTTTCTCAACTTTTACTTTTAAGGGGGGAAATTGACAAAAAGGGATACAAATAGTACTGTTCAAAGTATGAAATTCGATGAATATTTTCCTCTATCGACGAGCAATATAAAGAAGATTCTTTTTTTCAAAATTTGGACTTTAAGAAGGGAACGTGGCAAAAGGGGATAAATGTGGGACCATCCAAAGGGTTGCAGCTAGAACCGTGAAATTCTATGAATAGTTTTAACGAGTAATTTAAAGGACACTTTGTAAAAGGGGATAAAAATGATAACAATCTAAGTTTTTTCAGCCAGAAGCTAGGATTTTGAAAAAGTGCACTTAAAGGGGAAGCGAGATAAAAAATAATACCAATCAAAGTGTAGCAACTAGGATCTATCCGAATACAATTAAATTCGTTAAAAAATTGAAAACGGGAAGGATTTTTGTATGTTTCCTAATCATAGGCTAATATGACCTGACCCAATTTGTCAAATCGAGAAGAATTTTTGTATCGGGGCTATATCCAAACATGGAATGATGTAACCCACTTACACCAAGGTTCTTCCAGTTCAAGTATAACGTGTTATGCTCAATATGAAGAAATTCTCTAAAAATACGTGGTTTCTGGGGGGAAAAGTTAAGCCGGGAGCGAATATAAATATAAATCTATATATAAATCTGAACCGATCTGGTCCATTTTCATTTATTATATTTTTTTCCAATTATAAAAACAAATTGATAAAATATGTGGTTTCTAGAACGGAAAAGGTGATATTGGGAGCTAAATTTGTATTGGAGCTATATATAAATCTGAACCGATCTGACCTATTTTCACCACAGGCGTTCCTGGTTTAAATATAAGATGTATTGCCAAATTTAAAAACAATCTGATAAAATAATTGGTTTCTAGAGCGGAAAATGTCAAATTGGGAGAGAAATTTGTATGGGGCTATATATAAATCTGAACCGATCTGACCCATTTTTTTGTTTATATTGGAAAAATAAGATGTTCTACCAAATTTTAACCAAATCTGTTAAAATATTTGTGAAATTCGTATGGGGGCTATATCTAAATCTGAACCGATTTTCTTCGTCCTTATCCCGAAAAACTTCGTTGTGCAAAGTTTCGTTTGGTTCTGGCTACAATTGCGACCTGTATCGTGATTACAAGAATAGATGGACGGACAGACAGACAGACGGACATTGCTAAATCGATTCAAAAATTGATTCTTAGTCGATCGGTATACTTAACAATGGGTCTATCTCTCTTCCTTTTGGGTGTTACAAACAAATGCACAAAGACATACTCTCGTGGAGTGTATAATTAGCATTTGGGCAAAAAGTGATAACAAGTATTGTAGCAAAAATAGTGATATTTATGAATTGTTACTCTTTTCCAAAAAAGGGACCAAAAACCCCCAACACTGAGGAGTCAGAGGGTTAAAATGTTCCTCATAGTGTTTTAAGTAATATTCCTGAACACAACCAACATTTAAAATGTAAGAATCACAAGGTTTCCTATGCCGATTCATCATAAGAATGTGCAAAGGAGAGAAATACTCCCCGCCTCTAAAATGACCCCCTTTCAAAACGCCGATCCACGTATATTCATTGTCAGAACCTTGTCATTTTTTTGTGTTCCATATTTTAAGTTAGATGTATTATGTGGTGAGCCCATTTTATACCTGCAGGATTTGAAATGCATTAAGCTCCTCAACATTTCGGTTATGTTTGTTTGGTATTTCATTGGATTATTTAAAAAGTATGATTATTCAACTTTTTATGATATATATGTATATTAGAATGAATATATGTATATTAGGATGTGTCACGAAAATAAATTGCAGCGGTCACCCGCCAGAAATGAAGATTGGATTGTTTAATTATGATCCGCAAAATATTTCATCACTGGGTCAAGACATCTGTGAGCTAAACGCTCCTGAAAACTCCTCTAAAAAGCATGATTCTCCCGTGTAATTTTTGTATCCAAAAATTTTCCCTGAATTAATAGACCCCAACACACTTTAAAATACTAACAATAAATACGACAATTTTTTCAGTTGGCGCTATGAAAAAAAAACACAAAAAATTACTATAAAAGTCCCATAATTCGACCAATAAGTTACTCTAAAGCAAGAATCAAAATTTATATTTAAAAAATTTTATATTTTATTTATATTTTAAAAAATAAAGTCGGGCGGGACGACTCTAAAATACAATCCACTTTCTATCCGAATACGATTCAATTCGGTAAAAAAGAGAAAACGGGAATGAAATTTTAAATGGGAAATATGGGGGTATATTGAAACCTGGAAAGAAATATTTGAAATATAATATGTATAGTTTAGCCAAAATCGGTTAAACATTTGGGGGTAACATTTGTGTTTGGGCTATATCTAAATCTGAACCGATCTTACCCACTTTCACCATAGGTTTCTTTAGTTGGATTTTAAGATGTTGTGCCAATTTTAAAGAAATTCGGGTACAATATGTCGTTTCTAGAAAATGTCAAATCGGGAGCGACATTTGTATGGAGGCTATATCTAAATCTGAACCGATCTTACTCAATTTCTGAATAGGTGTTTCTAGTTGGATTATAAGATGTTGTGCCAAATTTAAAGAAAATCGGGTTCGATATGTGGTTTATAGAGCGGAAAATGTCAAATCGGGAGCGACATTTGTATGGGGGCTATATCTAAATCTGAACCGATTTGCGATTAAATTAAATAGCGTTCGTCCCTGATCCACAAAACTTACTTGTGCCAATTTTTGTTAAGATCGGACTATAATTGCGTACTGGAATTTGATTACAACAATAGATGGACAGACAGACGGACATTGCTAAATCGACCCAGAAAGTGATTCTAAGCCGATCTGTATACTAAACAATGGGTCTAACTCGTTTCCTTTTGGGTGTTACAAAAAAATGCGCAAAGACATAATACTCTCGTGGAGTGTATAAAAATACACGGGAAAAACATGATTTTTAGGAGTATTTTCAGGAGCGTATAGCTCACAGACGGCGTGATCTAGGACCGAAATATTTTGCAAATTATCTTTAAACAATCCAAACTTTATTTTCGGAGGGGGTGACTGGAAATTGTTTTTTCATTTGTATGGACTGCGACCCAACCTTATGTATATTAGGTCAGACAATTTTTTTGAAAACTTTTGGGATTTACTCAACTAGCCATAACATTTGTTCCGCAAAAGATGTTACGGCAATTTTTGCAGGAGAATTGTTGGTCTAAATCTCGTTCCCTTAATCTTCATTGTTCAACACCAGCCTTTGCTCTTTTTAAATTTAATTGCAAAAAATTAGACACCCCAAAACACAAACCCTTTAATGTCTAGATTTCAAAGTTTCATTTAGATGAAATGCGAAATAAACATTTCAAATCAATACGTATGTTCCGGAATCCATTTGATTTTTTTAATTTATTTCTCGGCAAAATGATTAATATCAGACTTCGTAGAAAAAACACACATCTATACACATGGACAAAATCAATGGCCATATGTTGAATTTTTTTAATGTGACGCCAGCCATAAATATTTAATTCCAAAGAAATTTATGTTTACCCAAGACAGTTCACAAAACTTTTGTTTATATTTATTAATGCCATAGCCATAACATTAAAATTTAAACATTTGTGTATTGTCTTCGATTTGTATTTATGCCCATCAAATTAAACGTCCATTAGCTTACCTTTCGTCCAATCTCATGCTGCTGCGGCTGATGTCACTCCAGGCCGACATGGAGCGGGGCCGTTGAAAAAACAATTTCGAACTGCGTCGAGCCTGGGGCGGCAATTGTTGCGGCGGATAGCCGGGCAAATCGTTGACCTCCTCGTTGAAGTTGACATTGCGGGCACGGGCACTAGACGATGCCACGGAGGGCATCGAGTAGTTGGTATGATTATCATCAGACATTCCAAGGGCCGTGTAGCTCACCTGAAAGTTATGGGTCATGGCGTGGATGAGAACACGATGCTGTTGCTAATGTGCGGTGTTAACCTACGTTGAACTAGATTTTCTCTTCTTCTTCTGCTTCTGCACTAAATTTCTTTTTCTTTGGGTAGTATTTTTTGAAATTTTTGGATTTTTCTTTTTTTTCTTTGCTCTGTCTCACAATATTTTTTTTTTGGTTAATGAGGCTCTACACGCGTTGTTGTGACATTCACTTGGACGTCCACATGGCGACTCGCGACAAGCCAAAGCATTGTAATTTATCCAATGCGAATACTTTCATATTTTCGGAAAATTCAAAGCAATGTCGTCGACAGCACATATTTTCACTGATTCAGTGGATTTTACTTTTTTTTCGTATTTTTCTTCTTCTTTTTTTGTTTTGTTTCAAATTTATTTATTTGTATTTTGTGGTGGACGTTGTTGTCGTTGTTGAGGGAGAATATGCTCGCTCATGCTTCGCAGATTTTAATAATTCGGCTATTATTTGCTATATTATTAGATCATTATCATTATTAAACATAAAAAATCAAAAAAAAAAACATATAAACAAACAAACAAACAAATTACTTTTCCAACAATATAAACAAACAAAAATAACAAAGTGTATCCTCAGTGTGCTGTTTTTCACCGAAAGTTGTCCGCACGTCCAACGTCCGTCCGTTCGTCCGTCTGGGTGGTCTTCGACGCGCGTCGCACTATGGCCAGAGCAGATCGCACTTCCAAGATGTTGCTGCTGTCCGGCGACAACTAAACAAATTAAACCAAAAACAAAACGCTCTAAAATGTGAACTAAATAGAATTTATATATTTATTCTATACACATATATATACATATATGTATAGATATATGTGTGCGTGAGAACATAAAGTATTTTATTTTCATTACTTTTTTCCTTTGCAAACCATTTTAGTCATGTGCATCTATTTGATGAACACAATTCTTCTTGTTCTCCTCGTCAGCCAATTTGTATTTCATTAACTGGGTGAGCAACAACAAGCCACTAAATAAATATTTATACATATAAACATATGGGGCATTGCATAGAGAAGTTAACTGGATATTCTCCAGATTTTTAAATGTAAATGTAGTACTTCAAATATATTGAAGATTGTCGCCCGGAAAAGTGATCTATGAGGTCCATAGGAGCTCTTCCAACGAAAGTCCCCAATCACACAATTCAAAATATTCGCCGAATTTTAAAATGCTGCAAATCTGTAGTTCAATTGTTATTAGTATATTTTTTGGAAATAGTTTTGAATATAAAATTTTTACTGAAGTTAAGTTTGAGTAAAATTAGTCCTAAAAACACACCACCCACTTCAGAATGTTCCTAAGACCTGATTTTTCTGACACTTCTACGACTTTCAGAGATAAATTATTGAGAATATGTATAAGAATATTAAAAATTACAATAATATTAAAAACAAGTAAGGAAAGGTTATAATCAAGATATGACCTCAAACTAAGAAAATACTTGAAGGAAATATTATCGATATTTCGCCTAGATATCGAGTTGTTGGACATTAACTCAAATCTCAATTAGAAAAAAAAAATCGATAACTTTTTTAGTTACCGATAACTGTTTTAGTAATCGATAATTTCAATAGCTATCGATTGTGGAAATTCTGTAAAAAATTATATGTATTTTTATTTAAAGCAAATGTTTAAATTACAAAAAAATCACAGAAAATTATTGAACGGAATATAACTTTTAGTTACCGATAATTATTTTAGTAATCGATAATTTCAATAGTTATCGATTGTGGAAATTCTGTAAAAAATTATGTGTATTTTCATTTAAAGCAAATTTTTAAATTACAAAAAAATCACAGAAAATTATTGAACGGAATATTACCAATATCTCGCCTATATATCGAGTTTTTTAGTCACCGATAACTGTCTTTATAATAGATTTCTATAATTATCGATTTTGGAAATTCTATAAAATGATGTGTATTTTTATTTAAAGCAAAATTTTAAATTACAAAGAAATTCAAAAAAATAATTAGACGACATGTTATCGATATCTCGCTTAGATATTGAGTTATTGGACGTTAAAGTTAAAATAACAATTTAGCTTTTCGTTCAAATGGACTCAAAATCTAAAATTAGAAGAAAAAATTAAAAAAATCGATAACTGTCGTAATAATCGATAATTTCCATATTTGTCGATTGTGGAAATTCTGTAAAATGATGTGTTTTTTTATTTAAAGCAAACTTTTAAATTACAAAGACATTCCAAGAAAATAATTTGCCGAGATGTTATCGATATCTCGCTTAGTTATCGAGTTATCGGACGGTACAATTTGAAAAAATCAATTTTTAGATTGTGGAAATTCTTACAAAGAAATTCAAAGAAAATAATTGGAAGGCGTGCTATCGATATCTCGCTTAGGTAACGAGTTATCAGACGTTAAAGTTTGAAAAAAAAAACGTTTTCATTCAAATGGACTCAAATGGACAGCCTTTTTAAAGCTTCTGCGCATGCGACCGCTATCTGCGATAGAATGATAAGTAGGACAAAGTCCTTACAACTGAAGGATCGTCCTACCGAAGGAAATATTTGGTGGAAGCATTACTTCTCGAAATAGGTGAGTCAATTGGTGCTATTTAAGGTATCTAGATTATTTTCTCTAGGGTTATGAGAAGTAAACGGCTCTGATTTCTTTAAAAATATATGTTCAAACATTATCTTTCTTTCAGTTTGACATAATGCAATGCCATTATTTTATCTCAATTTAATGTTTGCACGTTAAAAAAAAACTGAGATATGCGCCGGAAAATCCACTGGGATCATTAGCTTAATTTTTTGCCTAAAAATACTTTCATTTCATATGGAATGACTCATAACGAGAAAACATCTTCGCCATCGAAGACATATTCAAACGCACATCCAACATACATACATGTTTGTGGTGTCCATCTATAGATACATACATGGCATAGTTATTGTTGTTTAGACAAGAACACCAACAACAACTACAACAAATAATAATTGTTTTAAACAACCACAGCGTCAACCATAACAACAAAAATGTAAATAAATTTATTTCGTGTCATATGTTGTCAATGACATTCTAGGCGGCGAGATATACAAATATTCGAACGCCACATGTCAAGAAAAACACTCCAGCCAAATGACCGGACCCGGACAACATCTCACATCATACACCACACGGCTCTCTCATACGAGCCGTGTGACGCTCATACATGGCTGAGTTGGATGGAGTCTGAGTGCGCGTATGAAATGAAATGAAATCAAACAAAAGAAAACTGTAAATTTATAGGCAGCTGTTGTATGATGTTGTGTCGGCATATCTGCCAATTGTTTTATGATCGCCGTGAGACTGTATGACGATATGATTAATAATTAATGATGTGATGTTTGACTATTGCCTGCCTGCCTGCTCATTTAGTTGTGCCACTGTTGTCACAGTGGTCTCTGTAGTGGCAGCCTGCCACCGCTGGTCTCTTCAAAATTGACGTGTGAATAGAATAGATGTCAATAGCAAAGAGCACGAAATACCAAGGATGGCATATTCTCTCACGCTCACTTAAATATTCGTGCTACTGGAGATTTTAGTTGGAATGAAAATACAATTTAGCTTTTCGTTAAATGGACTCAAAATTGAAAATTAGAAGAAAATAAATTGAAAAAATTTCGATAACTTTTTTAGTCATCTTATGACTGTCAATATAAACGATTTCTATAATTGTCGATTTTGGAAATTCTATAAAATGATGTGTATTTTTATCTAAAGCAAAATTTTAAATTACAAAGAAATTCAAAGAAAATAATTGGACGCCATTAATATCACGCTTACATATCGAGTTATTGGACGTTAAAGTAAAAAAACAATTTAGCTTTTCATTCAAATGGACTCAAAATTGAAAATTAGAAGAAATAAATTTCGATAACAGTCTTAGTAATCGATAATTTCCATAATTATCGATTGTGGACTAAGTCGAAATTTTTTAAAATATTTTCATACCCTCCACCACCAGTATGGGGATATACTAAGTTTGTCATTCTGTGTGTAACACCTTGAAATATCGACCTAAACTAAATAAAGGGTGATTTTTTAAGAGCTTGATAACTTTTTTTTTTAAAAAAACGCATAAAATTTGCAAAATCTCATCGGTTCTTTATTTGAAACGTTAGATTGGTCCATGACATTTACTTTTTGAAGATAATTTCATTTAAATGTTGACCGCGGCTGCGTCTTAGGTGGTCCATTCGGAAAGTCCAATTTTGGGCAACTTTTTCGAGCATTTCGGCCGGAATAGCCCGAATTTCTTCGGAAATGTTGTCTTCCAAAGCTGGAATAGTTGCTGGCTTATTTCTGTAGACTTTAGACTTGACGTAGCCCCACAAAAAATAGTCTAAAGGCGTCAAATCGCATGATCTTGGTGGCCAACTTACCGGTCCATTTCTTGAGATGAATTGTTCTCCGAAGTTTTCCCTCAAAATGGCCATAGAATCGCGAGCTGTGTGGCATGTAGCGCCATCTTGATGAAACCACATGTCAACCAAGTTCAGTTCTTCCATTTTGGGCAAAAAAAAGTTGGATATCATCTCACGGTAGCGCTCACCATTCACAGTTACGTTACGATTCGCATCATCTTTGAAGAAGTACGGTCCAATGATGCCACCAGCCCATAAACCGCACCAAACTGTGACTTTTTCTGGATGCATTGGTAGCTCTTGCAATGCTTCTGGCTGATATTCACTCCAAAATCGACAATTCTGCCTATTTACGTACCCATTGAGCCAAAAATGAGCTTCGTCGCTGAACACAATTTCTTTCTTTCTGAACTTTCTTAACAGAGCACGCATTTTGATAATAAAATTCAATGATTTGCAAGCGTTGCTCGTTAGTAAGTCTATTCATGATGAAATGTCAAAGCATACTGAGCATCTTTCTCTTTCACACCATGTCTGAAATCCCACGTGATCTGTCAAATACTAATGCATGAAAATCCTAACCTCAAAAAAATCACTCTTTATATATATTCTTGATCGTCATAAAATTGAAGCACGCTAGCCTCTAAACGAAAGGAGCTCTGACGTCCAAATTTTCCATAAATGCGTCTTATAGTCGTAGATCGGTTGGGATTGCAACGGAGCGAATTCGGTTCAAAGGAAAACATTTTTTCCTCACAAGGACCCGTAATATTTTGAGTATTTGAGCATTTTTTTCAATATCTTTGCCTATATTTACTTGATATTGGGTAAGCGCATTCCCCTTGTAGCAGAAACGTGCACCTTAAAGTGATTCTTATTCGTAGGGAGCGAAATGGTGCAAAAAGGGATTAAAATGGTACCTATCAAACGACAACAGCTCTAATTGAATAGATAAATAAGATAAAATAATTTTTCCAAATTCGTACATTTAAGGGGTAAAATGGGAGTAGAGGGTTAAAAATGGTACCAACCAAACGGCTGCAGCTAGAATGATGAAATTCGGAGTATTCGTTTCTGATAGCAATTCCTGATTGCGTAGTCTCGTAAAATAAAAGGATTTTTCGAAATTCGTACGTTTAGGGGTAAAATGTGAAAAGGGGATAAAAATAGTACCAACCAAACGGCCGCAGCTCGAGTCTTGAAATTCGGAGTGTACATTAGGGCGTACCTCAAAAAAAAAGTTCGCCGTACACCTTCGAATATGAAGTATTATTGAAAGGTAGTTTCAAAAAAAAAAATTTTATTTTTTTATGCCGAACGTAGGGGTCGCGCTTTTACATTTTTCTATATAACTTGTATTTATAAACGGATTTTAAAGTGTGATACATCGATGTTTTTGTCTCGACGAGGCCGATTTTTTGTCTTTGAAGTCATTGAGGTTAAACTGAAAAAAGGGGATACAAATAGTACCAATCGAATGACCGTAGCTAGAGTCATGAAATTCGGAGTATACATTCCTCTGACTGTGTAGACACGGAAAATAAAAGGTTTTTTCCAAATTCGTACTTTCAAGGGATACGATGGGTACGGAGGGATAAAAATGGTACCTACCAAACGGCTACACCTGAAATAATGAAATTCGGTGTATAGATTCCTCTGATTGCGTAGACACTTAAAATAAACAGATTTTTTCAAAATTCGTACTTTTTGGGGTTAAAAAGAAAAAAGGGGATAAAAATAGTACCAATCAAATGACCGCAGATAGAATCAGGAAATTCGGAGTATACATTCCTCTGACTGTGTAGACACGGAAAATAAACTGATTTTTCGAAATTCGTACTTTTTGGGGTTAAAATGGAAAAAAAGGGGATACAAATGTACCAACCAAATGACCGCAGCTAGAGTCGTGCAATTCGGAGTATACATTCCTCTGACTGCATAGACACGCAAAATAAAAAGTTTTTTTCCAAATTCCTACTTTTTCTTTTACGGCAAAAATTGGTTGAATCATGAAGTTAAGTTATTTTGCACTTTGTACATGTACGTCTGATAATGGATTTTCAAAATTTGTACTTTCCTATCTTCCAATATTTATGATATTTAAGCTTTTTGAAAATATAAATATAAGAATATTTATTTTTTGTTTTGAAATAGATGATGGTTTGATATAATTAAAATATTAAATTTATTTATATAATTATTTTTTCAATATTTGTATTTGTTTTGGGTTGGCTATATTACAAAATTTATATTTTCCTGTAATATTACCGCACTTCTACAACCCCTGTGGAATGCAATCCATGGTGGAGTGTATATAGTTCGGCCCGGCCGAACTTAACGCCGTTTTTACTTGTTTTAATATAAAATAATATCCATAAAATAAATTTTGTGTTGGTTTTATGAATCATCTCAGATCTCGGACACACTTTTTCTTGCTTAGTGTAATAGTTTTTTTTTAAATATGAAAATCTTCTACGAAAATCGACAGGATCTGTGGAATGCAATCCATGGTAGAGGGTACATAAAGTTCGGTCCGAGCTTAACGCCGATTTTACTTGCTTTTATTATAATTGCTACACAACCCAATGTTGAAATACTGTAATGTAATGCAGGCTAAAAGGAAAAAGCATTCCCATATTTACTCTTCAAGACATATGACGTGACAAACAACAAATAATAACCACCTGCTGCCGTAGCAATGACAAGTCAGTACAGAGAAAATTCCAAGACAGAAATAAATTTGTAGCACCCAAAATATTTCCATTCACAGCTGGTTAGGGATGTTTTATGGCAGCTCCAAATGTTCGCGATGAGATGACCGAATTTGCTGTTTCCCATAAAAACAAATCAAATTCCATTTAAAAAATGTTTTCACAAAAAAACATTTAAATGACTAAATGGCATTTAAACTTTTTTTCTAGCACGTCTGGTTTTTAATGGCCAGCGTTCGTTTGTTTGCTGCTCTCGATCTCTAAATTAATACCATAAATCTTGGGCAAATTGAGGTAGAAATATGAAAAAAATTATGAACAAAAAAATACAAACACATAAGTATCTTCGTATGTTTGTCATAATATTTGGCAAATAGGTGACTCAGGGTGGCATTAACTTTGAAACAAAAAGAATGCTACTTTTTGTAACAGGATTAAAAAGTGAGAACCTATTTTCCGGTGTTGCGAAATTTTGCAATTCTTTATGGAGCTGCAAAAATATTTGTTACACTTCAATGACAGAGCTGGACTGCAAACTAAGAACTGACTTGATTGACTTTAGAATTTTCACAAGTAAAGGCTTGGGGAAGGCGTGGAATTTCTTCAACATCCATTGGAAAATAAGTCAACTATATCCAGACCTTATACGAAAAGTCGTAAGTTGTTCATAAGTAGAAGAGAAATACAATTTCAATTGTCCTTTTTTAATGAGCCCTGACGATTGACCTGGCCAAGGATGGAACGCTCTCTCATATATGCAAATCGAGTTGTTAACAACAGAATTTTCTCTCTCTCTCTCTCTCTGATCCTGAACTTCCTTCCGCAAGAAATATTTTACTTATGAAACTTTTAAAAAATAGTTGGCAAGTTGGGACATTTAGAAAGTTGTTCCAAGTTATGACTTCATTAAGATGCAGTGGCATGGGCTGGAAAAGGAGAATAAATGAATTTCATTTTACCACAATTTCTGTGGAATAATTTCAAATGATTGAAAATGTGAATTTCTGAGCAAAACTATTTATGGCCAACTTTTAGTGTTGGCCATAAGAAAATGTTTAAAAAGTGATGTTGTTTGTTGGGTGTGGGTGTTTGATGCTCACAAGGAAGTTGGTGGTTTCATTCAACCTCTCGACATTTAAACATCATTAATTTTACACAGCAATTAAGTAAAGCTTTTCAATGAGGAGGCGGAGGATTCGTAATTACACAATAATTTAATGAGTAAAAACCAAACAACACCACAACAATCAACATCTCAACTACGACTACGAGCACGAGTCGAATTACACATGTAATTAAATTAAAAGAGATCCAACTGTATAGTCAAGTCAGACTGAATGTAAATCAATCCTCAAAACAGGAAACACACACAAAAAAAGGATCACCATGAAAAGGCTCTTTGTGAAACAATCTTCAATCAAAATAATCATGTTCATTTTTCATTCATTTTCTTTGAAGCACTCCCCTCCTATCCATCCCTTTTTCGACAGTCCCCATTATCCTGTCTAAGTTTAGTATCATTCAACTGCTCATCCTTTTTGTGTGGGCGGAAAAACAAACAAACAAACCAACAAGCCCACATACACACCGACACATAATCCTTGTTTGAGGAGAGAAAATACAACTTGGCAAAGAAAATCTTCTCATGTTGCCTTCCGTTATGAGAAAAGTTTTTTCACTTGGCAACATTTTCTTTGTGTGGCACTTTGTTGCTGGCAGTGTTCTTGGGCCCATTACAACTCCTTATTGTCATCGCCGAAGTTTTTTTTTCGTTGGTAATTTTGTTTGCTTTACTAAGAGATAAACCAGGACCTGTGTTTGTTGTGGCTACACGAGCAACAGAGATAACCAAACGTGGGGTCAAGTAAATTAAAATTCAAAACTTTGAAAAATTACAAAGAACTTTTCTTGCAGAAAACTTAGTCACATGTTTTTTTATAGAAATCATCTTCCCCATGAACTTTTGTTATAGAAAATCTATGTACCATGAACTGTTCTTCTAGAAAAACCCATTCCCATGAACTGTTCTTCTTAAAAAGCTCTTATAGAAAATCTCATTTCAATGCACTTTTCTTATAGAAAAGCTAATGTCAATGAACTTTTCTTATATAAAAGCTTATTTCAATGAACTTTTCTTATAGAAAAGCTCATTTCAATGAACGTTTCTTATATAAAAGCCCATTTCAATGAACTTTGCTTATAGAAAAGCACATTTCAATGGACATTTCTTATATAAAAGCTCATTTCAAAGAACTTTGCTTATAGAAAAGCTCATTTCAATGAACGTTTCTTATATAAAATCTCATTTCAATGAACTTTGCTTATAGAAAAAGCTCATTTCAATGAACGCTTCTTATTTAAAAGCTCATTTCAATGAACGTTTCTTATTTAAAAGATCTTGCATTTCAATGAACTTGCTTATAGAAAAGCTCATTTCAAAGAACGTTTCTTTTATAAAAGCTCATTTCAATGTTCGCGGGAATGAACTTTTCTTTTACAGAAACTTTTATGAACTTTTTTATAGAAAACTTTCTTTCCATGAACTATTCTTATGGAAAAGTTTCTTCCAATAACCTTTTCTTTTATAAAAGTTCCTTCCAATGACCTCTTCCTATCGAAAATGTTCTTCCCATGAACTTTTCTTATAAAAAGGTTCCTTCCCATGAATTTTTCTTATAAAAAGGTTCCTTCCCATGAACTTTTCTTATAAAAAGGTTCCTTCCCATGAACTTTTCTTACATGAACTTTTCTTATAAAAACGTTTCTTCCCATGAACTTTTCTTATAAAAAAGTTCCTTCCCATGAACGTTTCTTATAAAAAAGTTCCTTCCCATGAACTTTTCTTATAAAAAAGTTCCTTCCCATGAACGTTTCTTATAAAAAAGTTCCTTCCCATGAACTTTTCTTATAAAAAAGTTCCTTCCCATGAACTTTTCTTATAGAAAAGATCCTTCCAATGAACGTTTCTTATCGAAAATTTCCTTTCCATGAACTTTTCCTACGGAAAAGCTTATTCATAAGAAAAGTTATCTATAAGAAAAGTTCGATTCCATTAACTTCTCCTACAGAAAAGCTTATTCCCATGAACTTGTTATAGAAAAGCTATTTTGTGAATCTTTTTTCCCGTGATTTTTTTTTATAGAAAACAATTTTCCATTAAATTTTCTTATAGAGAATTACTTTCCCATGAACTTTTCCTATAGAAAAGCTTTTTCACATGACTTTTTTATAAAAGACTTTTTCTTTGAAGCTTTTTTCCCGTGAACTCTTTTATAGAAAAGTCTTTTCTATGAACTCTTCTTGTAGAAAAGCTTTTTCTCAAAAACTTTTCTTGTAGAGAATGTTTACTCAATGAACATTCCATGAATAAATAAAATTGATATACAATCACATTCCCATGAACATGTCTTATAGAAAAATACGTTCGCGGGAACTTTCTCATTGAAAAGCTCTTTTTTATGAACTTTTCTCCATTAAAATTTCTTATATAAAAGCTCTTAAAAAGAACTCTTATCATTCATTAATAATCTTCTTATAGAATAGTTCATTGAGATGAGCTTTTTTCAAAAATTTCTTCACTAAGATGAACTGAGTGTCTCAGCTTGGACAGCTCTGTCTCGTCCGTGCCTGTGCTTGCTTGAGAATGTGAAAGTGAACACATTCACATTAATTTCGTGTCGAAACACTTTGAACAATCATATTTCGGCACATTAACATCATGACAAATTACATTAAAATACCATACAAAGGACAAAGTCAACAAATCGTGGGTGCGTGTGAACTTGTGCACATGGATGGAAGTGAAACATCGAGGAAGCCCTGTAACCCCAAAGCTGCGTGCAAGCGGACACAACACCACACACTCAGCCGAGCAAGCTCAAATCCCATTTAACATCTTTTAAATGTCAGGTGAACTGATAATAAATAAACAATTACGCCGTTGCTTTTATGGCAACACGTCTTAACAAGAAATTGAACAAATTAAAGCCATGAATCTTAATGAAATGCGATCTTTATGATAACATTTGGTTAAGGCAGTGTAGTTGTAATTCAATTTACCAAAGCTCCATTAATTGGGAATTCGTCAACAAGAAATATCATCAGACTATTTGTTATGCACATCACAAGGGAAATCCGGCAAAGGACAATCTCCGGAGATCTAATTAAATCGATTAACAAATTGGTTGCCAAGTCACCGCGAGCACATTTCGAGGGAATCCCAATGACATTTGCTTGTGGCTTCCTTGGCGATGTGGCGAATTTCGCAAGCAACCTGCAAAGTTAATAATCGTTGTGGTATTAGTATTTTGTATTAAATTTTATGCTTCTTATCAAATCGCATTAAAGTTGTCACGAGGAGGGCATGGAATGGTAACAAAACATTGCCCAATTCCCATCTAACAGCAACAACATCATCATTAGCTTAACAAACAACGACAGCAAAAACCATAACAAATGATATTCAAAAGTAAGACGGAGATAAGACGCCAACAGGACGAACGACAAACTGGAAATAGCTATGATTTCCATGGGCGTTAGCACAGAATACGATTATCGTTCGTTTAGCTCGATAATCGTTGGATTTGAATAAACTTGACAGCGAATTGTTATCTAGCAGATGCGAGGGTTGTTCGAAATGCTCAATTTGATGCACGATTAAGATAACAAGACCTATGATATGTCAGATTTTTCAATAAGGATTTTATTCAATGATTTAATAAACGTGGCAGGTTAAGTACAGCTTTTGCTATTGAAAAATAACAGAAGTAAGAATAAATATTAGATGGATAGTGGAAATGTTAACTAATTAAAGATTTTGGACAGAAAACTGTCTGTCTGTCCATCTATTCCTGTAATCAATGTATAGGTCGAAATTATTGTATAATCCTAACAAAAATTGGCACATGTAAGTTTTGTAGGTTAAGGACGAACGCGATTTAATATGAAGTAAATTGGTTCAGATTTAGATATAGCCCCCATACAAATGTCGCTGCTGTTTTTACTTTTTCTGCTATAGAATCCACATATTTTACTCGTTTTGCTGCAAATTTGACACAGTACCCTATAATTCAACTAGAAACATCTATGGTGGAAATGTGTCAGATCGGCTCGGATTTAGATATAAGTCCCCTACAAATCTCGATCTCGATTTGACTTTATTATTATTATTATTTTTAAAAATCGAGGCCAATATTAAAAATAATAAATTTTTTGTAAATTGTAACCCTAATGGTCATAAGTGATTTAACACGATTAAAGTATTCCTGAGTATCTTTCAAACAAGTTATATAACTTCGAAATGCAAGGAATCAACAGAATTTTCTATTTTTGTGAAATTTCAAATGTATATAATTCGGAAAATTTAAAGAAGAACATTTGATGAGATTTTGTGAAAAAACTGAGTCATGGAATTTTTTCATGTCTGTGTAATAAATTTCCAACACAGATGACAGCGTTTTAAAAAAATTGTTTATGGGTGCCGTAAAAAGCAAAGTCTGAATTATAATTATTGCATCAAATAGATGGCTATGCAGTTTCCATGAGTGGTTACTCATCATCGGCAGAACTTTCGCCACGAATGAATCCTTTGACCTAAATAATTTGTTTATAATTTGTCTGCTAGTCCTAGTAACCTTCTTATTGGTTCCAAAGAAGAGGGTAGGTACACTCTGTACAATTTCAATATTTTTTGTTTTTAGGAATTCGAATAAAAAGACGATCAAATAGTTTTTTTAGTTTAATCATTTATTATCCGTAACGACATACTGTAGAAGTTTTTGAAAACTATTTTTGATTGATGACATTATTTTTCTATACAATACATTTGGATATCTCCCAGTGGCCCGGACGCGACGTTCGCACGCCTTAAACTACGCAAAAAAAAAAACAAGAAAGAAACCTAAAAAGTCGATCAGCCCTTTTAGTGTTGTAAAGCGCTTAAAGAGTATTACATTTTAAAAATATATCGTCAGGATTTGGTAAAAATTAGTACAAAATTATAAACAATTTTACACGGAAACGAACGCGACAAAAAACAGAAGTTCTTTTGAAGGTCTTATAAGTTCAGCGATTTTTTGAGAACTTTGTTTTTCCATATATACATGTAAATGAAGGTCAGAGGATATATTTTGTTCGTAGATTTATGAAATATGAGAATTATCTCTTAAATTCTTTTAATTAGGTACAGCAGAAATACGGACGGGACAAAAATGTACTCGCAGTAAAAATTTTTAGTAATTTTCGTTATAACACTTCAACTTTTAATAAAAATAAAAGAAAAAAAGTTAACTTCAAGTTTTACAATTAAAAAAGTTGTCGAAATAAGGAAAAAATAAAGTTAGAAACTATTAGCGTGGTTTAATTTCATTTTTTTGGTAGACCTTTTTTGGGATGATGCTCAAATTTCATCTGACTTCCATGTGAATGAGAACAAAAAAATTATTTTGTTCTCTAATTTAAATGAAAATTTTGCCAATTTGTAGCCGGAACTCCATCGCGAATCTTACTGTCACTATTAGCTGTGAATATTTATTTTAAATACTCGAAGAGATACTTTTTTGTTTATTAAAAAATACAGGAAATTAAGGAAAAAATTAAAATAAAATTCTTGAAATTGGACAAGAAATATATATTTTTATCTCCTACCACAAAAAAAGTATAAATTCGCAGACCTTCACTTAAATCGGAGAACATAAACATAATTTCTGTTCCGTTTCAGATGAAATTATTTAATTAATTAACACATAAAATTATTTTTTTTCGCAAAAGTATTAATTGAAAATCTGTAATACAAAAAAAAATAAAATGTTTTCTTCGTATTATGAACAAAGACGTAAAAATATGTTAAAAACCCATAAAAGCAACAAAATAAAAATTTTAATTTTCTTCAAAATCAAAAAATACGAAAAGTATTCAACTTTGGTCCGTTTTCTCAAATAATCCGATTTCCTGATTTTGAATATTAATACCTCAAAATAATCTTTGGGCCCTTGTCTAATTCTGGGTTTTTATAGAACTCAAAAATATCTACTAGAACAAATGTTATTGAATTTTGGCCGATGGATTTTGATTCTGAACCACTGTGCGTCGTTCATTGCGCACTGGCGAGAGCGGTATCATCATTGTCCCATTTACCTTTGAAAATTATGATGGAATCATTTTATTTTATTTATTTATTTTATTAATGGTGAGCGCTACAGAGACATGATAGACATGTTTTTGTGACCTGAGGTTGCAAACATGAACTTGGCTATCGATGTTTTCAACAGGATGGCTAGGCGTGCAACACAGCCCACAAACGATATTTTGACAACCAAGTCAGGTAATTCACGGTTTCCAGCCGTTTCGTGAAAGGCAATTGGCCACCTCGGAGCTGCAATTTAATGCCGATATTTATTTATGGTGGAACCGATGGGAGAAGGACCGATGTTGTACCAAGTACCCATTACTGATGCAGGCCCTTAATGCGAATATCGAGAAAGCCATTCGTGAGAGGGTGCCAGTAAACCGAGGCAGCCACATAAATGAAATCATGTACCATGATAAATGTAAATATATTCTCTTTCGAATAAACCAGTGATATGCCAAAAAAATAGTATTTTAAATTTGTATAAATAAACTTGGATTGGATACTATGCTTTATACAAAAAATGAGCAGGATAGAAATCGATCACAATCCATTTATCCTGATTATCTAGTGATATTCATAAAAAGGAATCATTTATATTCCTATAAAATGCAATCCATATCATCCAATATTTGAAATAACATATCTTTTCACTTTAATTTGTTTAATTTTGCAAAATCTCTGATAAATCTACCCAACAAACACTCAATTATATGATACACCATCCCGCCGGCACCTTCTTTAATTTTATTATCCTTCCCCAGATTGTCATACCTCCCTTTGATGTTCATGTTCATTTTGAACATTTGCCCAGAAAATCAATATGTTTCAAAAAAAACGGAAGCCGTACTATTTTGCCAACATTGAAAAGGGGTATCTGCACTGCCGCCACTTCAAAAGCTGAATATTGTTAAACAACTCAATGTTTAACAAGCGTTGGCAATGTTACAAGAAAAACCCCGAAAGAGCCAAGTCAAGAGGAAATTTGTGACAATGCCAAAAACAATCAATTCAGTTTAAATCTACACACAACATTTTATGACTTTATTCAATATTTGGGTAAATTTAAGGTGCAGCAGAGTCAAATGAAGTTAAAAGTTCAACTACGTTGTCTCTTTGCACCACTGTGGTCTGTCGTTATTCCGATATGATTTTATGTTTTCCGTGCGAATGCATAAATACAATAATTCTCGAAACTTTGAAGGACATAAAACAATGGGAATATAAATAAATATTATAAATATTTTACAATCAATAGAGGAAAGGATAAAGTTTTGTTCAATAACTTTCTCATAATTTATGAACCATGGTGCGTATGACCAATATTATTGCAAAATATTGGTAAAAGGAAATAAATCATACGCCACCATGGATATATCTTATAATACCCATGTCCTGCTCATTTATTATGCCGCTCGTGACATTTTATGCTTATGCACGAGTAGAGGAAACAAACAGGGAAATTCGACGTATTTCCATACTTTTCCTATGCGGCATTTTAAGGGTTCAGCGCGCTCCTAAATGTGCTAATAAATCAATAAATGTTTATGAATAATTTGCGTAAATGTGACACAATATTAGTTATATTCCGCCAGATGTGACATCATTCCAATCAACAATTTCTGAGAATGAATTGCCTCGATAATTAGAAATTGAGAAATGAGAAACGCCCTTCGTATTTTGCTACTCAAAATCATTGTATAAATTCAATTTCTCCCACTCCATCATTACCGAAACATTACCCAGCAAGCGAGCTTCAAGTGAAATCAATTTAAAACCGACATAACACGGATAATAGACGCATCATTTATTTGCAGATAACACCAGACACCGGTGACATCAAACTCAAATCAATGACAAAATCCCGGCAATACAGCCGCCATCGAAACGCCGACGCCGACTACAAAAAAATGCTAAAGATCCTTAGAGCCTCTGTAAATTACAATAAATACCGGCACATGTAAATGAACTCACACCGAGGAGAGATTTCCACACGTAGCCATATATATACACCGATTGAAGCCACTTTCACTTGGAGAAAATTGTGCCAAAGCAAATCCATGAGGATAATAAATCATGAAAGGAAGCAACAAACAAATCACCGACAAGTGTGTGGTGTCTATACCTATAGCAGACGACAAACAAAACAACACCCAAAAGAGAATGTAATAAATACCAAGAAAATGAAGGAAGAACCAGCAACTACAATAACAGACAGGGTGGGGTGGCTGTGCGGTTAGAATGTGATATAAATGAACCCACACAAAAAACAACAATGGAACAATAGATAAGAGAACACGAAAACGAAAACTTCAAAGGCTAAGTTGATTGTGAAAGAAAGCCACAAAATCCAGTTAAAAAGTTTCACTTGAATCAAACCAACCGACCGTAGTGCTACAAATTAAAAAGATAGGTGGCACAGTGGTCTGTTTTTGTTCAAAATATTTAATTGTTGATAAAAGTTAAATACTTGAAATCTCTTTTGCAACACTAAACAAAAAAAATCGAGATAACTTTAAAATTCCTGCATTCCTGGAAAATGTAATGACCTAAAGGCCACTTTGGTTACTATTTGCTTATTGGAAACATTACAATATACAACAAAAATGTATACAAACAAAGATGCCAATCGAAATAAATTAAAAAAAATGAGCTACAATTTTTAAGTCAATTTTTTACTAATATTCATCATTTTGGAAACATAAGTCCGATAACACCCATGCCCAATTAAAGGTAATTATGATTGCTAGGAACATTCGCTTAAAAATTGATTTTTTTGCTGCCACAAAAAAACTATTGAAAATAGAAAAAAATAAAAAAATTGAGCTTTCTATGAATTTTCGGTTAAATAGAGCAAACACACTTTCTAAATTAAATAACAGAATATGAAGATTTATTTTATATGTTTTAGTTTTATTTTTTTCGTTTGTTTTATTTTGGTCTGTAATCAATATTTGATGTGAACTGGGTTATTAATTTTGGAAATCATGATAGTATTTCCAACCTGTCACAGATTCCCTCAGGTGGTTTCGCAGTTTTATTTTTTTCTTAATTTTTTGGAAACTGTTCCTGAATTTCCTTTTCTATGTGAAAGTGAAACTAGCTGCATTTGTAGCCATCACAATTACCTTTAATCTATATAAAAGAGTTGCGTTACTGACTGACTGACTTAACATTGACCAGCCCCCAGACCAAACGGCTGAAGCCGAAATGTAAGAAAGGGAAATTACGAAATTCGTAATTTTTGGGGGTAAAATGTCCCAAAAAGGGATAAACATCGAACCTTTGTCCAGACTAAACGGCAGTAGCTATAAACATGAAAGTCAGTGAGTTCCTTGCAACGACCATGCAGACGAGCTACAGAAAGTGATTTCTCGAAATTTCTATTTTTAAGGGGCGAGCGGGACAAAAAGGCATAAAAATGGTACCAACTAAAGTGTTATAGCTAGAATCGTGAAATTTGGTATGTAAATTCCTTTGACCAAATAGAAGCGCAGTAAAATTGGATTTTTCGAAATTTTTATTTTTAGGGGACGAGCGAGACAAAAAGGGATAAAAATAGTACCAACTAATTTATTACATCTCGAATCATGAAATTTGGTATGTAAATTCCTCTGACCATATAGAAACGAAGTAAAATTTTACTTTTCGAAATTTGTACTTTTAAGGGGCGAGTGGGACAAATAGGGATAAAAATGGTACCAACTAAAGTATTACAGCTAGAATCGTGAAAATTGGTATGTGAATTCCTCTGACAATATAGAAACGAAGTAAAATTGGATTTTTCGAAATTTTTTACTTTTAAGGGGCGAGCGGGACTAAAAGGGATAAAAATGGTGTACAATACTTTAATTACGTAAGCGCGGAACATAAATGGATATTTCAAAATTTTTACTTAAAAGGGGGATACTTCCCGACAAGAAATAAATGTGTTACCAAATAAAGTACATATTTTTAGGGGAAGCAAAAACACATGTTACCTATAGTGATTTTTCAAAATGTGTATTTTTTGGGAAAGAAGTGCAAAAAGTTATAAACTGGCTGTCTGAATCTATAAACATGAGATCAAAACTTGGTAGAAAATTATAAAAATTACACATACGAAGTAGTTCAGCTAAAATAGTGCATATCGACAAGCACATTCCTTTGACTGTGTGTGAGTGCTAGCTAATAGGAGGTTTCCAAATTACTATTGTAGGTTTATCTATATCCACCAAAAGAAAATTAAATAAATACTATCCAAAATCATAGACGGATAAAATTAACAAAAATTAATTAAAATTAATAACTGTTTTTTCGCGTGCGAAGCAGCTAGTTAGACATATAAGCGGGTGTTATCCAGCCTATATTTCTAAAATGAGAGTACAAATATTAAAGGTACCTTTGAAAATCAGAATTTTAGTAAAAAATATTTACTTTGTTTTGACTTCATATACATATATTTCAGTGTAACTCAATGTATACTTAAAAAATTTTATTTTTCGCAGCGTTATCATAGCCAGTAAAGACGATATTTATGGTACAAAAAAAAGAAAACTTCTATTCTATTTAATGAAGAAACGGAATCTCATATTTACTCCCTTAAAACTTGTATAATTCTTACAATGAAACAATTTCCATTGAAAAAAACGTCTCGGGGTTTCGCATTCCATTTCAAATTCAGGAAGCTTGGCTACAAATATTAATTTAAAATAATAATTTTGGGAGAAACTTTCAGCTGATATTTTTAAAGAAAAAAGTTACTACAGAAAAACAAAGATGGTCGAACAAACACAAACAAACATTTTCCCTTCGACCAAAAAATGAAAAATTAAACTCAAACCAGCTGGGCTATAACTTTATTCTGCAAAAATGGTCTACTCAACATGTACTTTCAGAATGATAGGCTCGCTATTCTGTTCCAATCAAAGAGTCTTAATTTGTTGGACAGTGTAATTACTAAAAATTCATAGGAATCATATAAAAAATCAAAATTTAAAACAGCTAAATTTTTGGGCTATTTTTTATTTTAAAAATTAATACAAAATGTTGTGCGTTTTTTATAAGAAAAATTATAATTTTTATCGACCATTCATTTGGACGATTTTGCATTTAATTTCAGTCATATTTTTTATTTTGTTGTAATTTTTCAGCCAAAAACCCAAATTTTTGGGTGATTTTTCAAAAACCATTTTAAAAATACCTAAAATTTTTGGCCGATTTTTAAATTGAAAATTTTTTGAACGTTTTTTTATAGGGAAAATAACCCAATTTTTGACGATTTTTCATTTTAATACATTGAGTACAGTACTGCACCAATTACTGATCTGTGCAGTAAAACTTGTGCAGGAATTGAAGCCAGGCGACTTAAATTTGTGTGATATTTACACTGAATGGACTCTAGTCGCCCAAAATTGGACCGCCTCAGATGTAGTCGTGGTCAACATTTACATTGTTCGTTTAAACGTTAATAAAAATGTTAAGTTCACTTTCAAATTTATGTGTTTTATTTTACATTATAAACCAAACCTCACGATGAATAACTCTTTAAAAGAAAAATTGAAGTTTCGAGCAAGTTTGTGACAAAGTATTGAATGTATTCGGTAGAAGCGACTTCGCCGGAATCTAAACTGCACCGAATTGATTCAGCCACTATAGATTGGCCTAAAACTTGACTGTCTAAAAGATAGTTGTACTGTTTTGGATGCGATTGAATTTGTAAACAAAATTACTGGGTTAAGATTGGTCCATGTTTTTTTGGAAAATCGATCTTTTTCGACAAAAAAATGTTTCGGTAGAATATACAAATTGATATTTTTGCAAAATTTTCATCGCTATCCTGTTCCATTCAAAAAGTCTTAATTTGTTGGACAGTGTAATTAAAAAAATGGAATGGAACAAGGACAATATCCCAATTCAAATCAAATATTGATTATAGACCAAAATAAAACATAAAATAAAGATAAATATTTTATTTTTGACATCTATAATTCAAATCGAAGCTAAAACCACAATCTATTACAAAAATTGTAAATATCTCAGATTTTAAGGCTTCTTCTATGAAAATTGATCAGAATTGGGAACATATTATACCGACTCAAATTTAATTCGATTTAAAGAAGCACATTTAAAGTCATTGACTTCTCCAGCAGCCCTCGTTCCTTGCAAAGAATCTGCTGAACATGTCCCTGTGCTACAAAACAAAAACAACAGCAACCCCAAACCCGTTAGAGGAGGGTCCATAAAAGAACATTATGGAACAAAGTATAATCTAATAAAGGAAAACTAAAACTATCAAAAGAATGAAGGATCAATAGATACTTTTCCTGTTCGTAAAACTCATGCAGATAACAACCGCAATAAGGAAAAAAGGCGAAGACGAAGGCAAAGAAAAAACTAACTAACGTACCTTAATTTTGTTTCAGAAGGACACATATACACAACTGCATACATATGTGTACACAACACAATCAAACACATACATATGATGGACAACTCAGTCATGGCAGGAACACACTCTCATAGGCACTCACATGTACACACACACATCAAAATGAGAGATGGCCATGCAACTGAGCTCATCATAATGTTTACAACCGAAATGAGAATATAAACAACAAACAAGCCATATTTCGCTTTTGGTTTTTAGCTATTTTCTCAAATGTTGTTTTTTTTTTTTTGGTTTGTTTATCTTTTCTATATGAGAATGTATGTGTTTCTCTCTTTCGCTTCGCCTCTGTGAATGGCAATGTTTACGAGGGCGATAACGCTTTTCGTGATGACGATGTTGCTGCTGCTGCTGCTCATGATGATGATGATGATGAATGAATGACGATGATGACTGTGATTGTGGTCTATGGTTTAACAATAACTAACTGAGCACGAACGCATACACGCACGCACTCATACAGCAGATCATGCAAACCGCACCACGAAAACACACAACGAAGTCAAGGTTTTGAAATTACAAACGAACACAAACATAAATAAAGACCACGTTGCAAGATACAAGATACGGCGTCTTTAAAAAAATTACAAAACGTTTTTAGACAACGCCACGGCAAATGACCCCATAGGAAAATTGTCTAATTCCAAGGGTAGGAGAAATCTACTTAAATTCATTAATATGCTGGACTTCTAGTGGACTGGTCTAGTATATTTACATACATACATACATGATGATGAATCAAACAGACAATGACATTATGATGTTTCAACATTAATCGTTTTTTGAAAAAACTGACAGCATGGACACACCCACAATTGGATATATTCTATAGAATTTGCACTTTGGGAAATTTATGTGGACTATCCAAGAGTGGAATAGAGTAGCAACTCTATAATTGTGAAAAGACTTATAGTCCTGCTGGTCTGAGTTTCTTTTTACAGTGGATTTTAATTTTTTTGTTCGAAGGGAGCATTACACTAAATGCTAACAGTGTTAATGTCTCAGAGAACTATATTGTGGAATTTTGTGAGAATCATTTTTGCAGAACATCTTAACCCTCTATCTCCACTCTTTATCGCTCAATTTGGCCCATTTGCGAGAAAATCAAAAAATCCTTTCTAAAAGGACATTTAAGGACTAAAATGTTCTACGAAAAATGTCGGAAAATTTCAGTGGGGTTTACTAAAGACACCAAAGTTATAGATAAAGCTCTTCAAGCTTTAACAGCAAAATTACACGCCAACTTATATATACAAAGAAATTACTAGGGTTAAAAATGGCACATATATTTGTTTTTAAGATCAATCTTTTTCGACCAAAAATGTGGGTATTTCGGTACAGTTCGTTTCATTTATTCTATAGAAAATATTAGTTTTCTATAAAAAAAATGGTCATTTTTATAATTTATTGTAATTTCATAGAGCAGAAGACATTCTGCTGAAAATTGTCATGTATGTATATATTCTATAAAAAAATATAGTCGTACACTTCACTTTGGCACCAAGGAGTTGACTTTTCATAAAAGCTATAATCTGAGTTGTTCTTTTTTACGAAGAACCTTGCACTTAACTGCTCAGTTTAGAGACTACCTTTTGAAAGAAAACTGCACTGAGATAGATTTATCGAATGAGAAGGATCCCTAAGGGTCTTCCATTCATACTTAGGATCAATTATGGATGGGACTTTATTCAATAATAGCTTCTGCGGCCATGAATGCTTGTGGGAATTGTTTCTAAACCCTAAATCAAAGGTCGCATTGGATATTCAATTTATCATTCAACCTCTAAAATAGTCATCGGTGACCCTATAATCTATATATATAAAAGAGTTGCGTTACTGACTGACTGACTGACTTATCATTGACCAGACCCCAGACCAAACGGCTGAAGCCAGGGTTATGAAATTTTCAGGGTAGTTCGCAAATATGACGTAGACGACGACTAAGAAAGGGTTTTACGAAATTCGTACTTTTAGGGGGTAAAATGGGACAAAAAGGGATAAACCTGCGTCCTGACTAAACGGCAGTAGCTAGAAACATGAAATTCGGTGTGTTCTTTGCAATGGCCATGCAGACGATCTAAAAATAGGGATTTTTCGAAATTTGTACTTTTAAGGGAGGAAAGAGACAAAAGGGATAAATATGGTACCAATTTAAAAATTGCAGCTAGAATCGTGAAAATCGGTATTTACATTCCTCTGACAACGTAGATTTGCAATATAAATTGATTTTCGAAATTTGTACTTATAAGAGGTGAGCGGGACAAAAAGGGATAAAAATGGTACCAACAAAAGCATTATAGCTAGAATCGTGAAATTTGGAATGTAAATTCCACTGACCATGTAGAAGTGCGTTAAAATTGGATTTTTCAAAATTTGTACTTTTAAGGGTTGCGAGGGACAAAAAGAATAAAAATGGTACCAGCTAAAGTATTGCAGCTATAGTCGTGGAAATTGGTATGTAAATTCCTCTCACCACATAGAAGCGGAATATAAATTCATTTTGTACTTTTAAGGGTTGAGTGAGACAAAAATGGTACCAACTAAAGTATCGCAGCTAGAATCTTGAAATTTGATGTGTAAGTTCTTCTGACCATGTAGAAGCGCAGTAAAATTGGATTTTTCGAAGCGGGACAAAAAGGGATAAAAATAGTACCAATTAAAGTAGTATAGCAAGAATCGTGAAATTTGGTATGCAAATTCCTCTGCCCATGTATAAGCGCATTAAAATTTGGTTTTTCAAAATTTGTGCTTTTAAGGGTAACGAGGGACAAAAAGGAATAATAATGGTACTAATTTAAGTATTGCAGCTATAGTCGTGAAATTTGGTGCGTAAATTCCTCTGACAACGTAGACTTGCAACATAAATGCTCTTTTCGAAATGGATTTTTGTACTTTTAAGGGGAGAGCGGTAAAAGGGATAAAAATGATTTTTTTTCGAATAAAAGGCTCTGCTGTTTTAATTTTTTGTTAAAATCTGGGTAGAAAATGATAAAATATATATATGCGAAGGGAGTTCAGCTAAAACAGTGCACATCGACAAGCACATTCATTTGACTGTATATGAGTGTTATGTTTCCAATTTACTATTTTAGAAAAGAAAATCAAATAAATACTATCCTAAAACAGAGACAGATAAAACTAATAACAAATACCTGGCTTTTTCGAGTGCGAAGCAGCGGGTACTGCTAGTGTAAATATATTTTAGATAGTGGCAAAATTCTATGGCGATCTATCCATATCCGTCTGTCTGACTATTTGACTGCTGACAGCATGAAATGAGCTAGGAGATTCAAACTAAAATAAATTTCAAATTAAAATTAAATAAACTAATGAGATTACAAAATTTCAAACTGAAAAATTAAAAAATATAAATTTGTGCCACTGGCTCAAAAATTGCGTATTCGATCACTTTTCAACAATTGTAGCCGTATCTCGACAATCATTCGCACATTGTTCCTTCTAAGGCGTCCAAAACTTCTAATCTCTTCGCATAACAATTGACATCATGTAATCGCAAAAAAATCGAGAGGCGAAAAAAAAACACGTCCTTCAATAAACCAATTGTTTGATGGGTAGTATACTTGTGGCACCGTCCAGTTTTAAGTTAATTTTTTGCCCATGTAAATGACTGTCACTCTACTTTAATTCCTGCAGCAGCGTAAAATAATTCATAAAGTGGGAAATCAACTCATGTTGAGCTTTCTCCTCCTAAGCCATCTCAGTTTATCTGTTAAAAGCACACTAGCTAAAATTAGCTGGAAGGTTCAAATTTTACAAATATATGAATCATTTCTTATCAAACCGGAAAATTCACCTAACTCATATATTTCTGAAAATCTCGTGAAATATTGTCCTTTAAAAATATTTTACACGTGACTAAAAAATCTAAAAAAAATATTTTTAGAGCTCTAGTCATTGGAATTTCCACAAAAAGCGAAAATCCTGTTGACAATCCTTGTATGTCATAATTAGTTTAACTATATATAACCTTGATTGAAAGCTCTTCAAGAGTACACAAACAGGAAATATGTGGATGTTATTGCGGATTTATAAAAACTGCATCAACAATTGCACTAAACAAATCACAACAAATGGACTGTGATACATCCGAAATATTTTGGAACAACGCATAAAACGAAACAAAGATTAGTTTTGGTCGGGAAAATGCACAACTTTGTTGAAGTCCGTTTAAAGTAATTATTTTTAATTATTTATATTATATATATTGTTTAAAAGGTTACTTTGATTTTTTAATATAAATCAATCAAATACCTGTATAACATTTTCGGAGAAGATAGAAATCATATCTATAATGATTTTGATTTTTGAGACCAAAATTGACAAGTAAAAAACGATAAGTTCGCCCGGGTCGAATCTTATATACACCCCACAGTATTACCGACATATTAGAGGATGTTGACTTTACCGTGTACTACCATATAAGAAATATTATGATATATATATATCTACATCGCGATATTTATTTAATACTACAAACTGTCGCGACCACTTATATCTACTGTCTTTAATAAATTGTGTTGTTTTATTATTATAATATTGAAACAAGACTATGTCATCAATGATTTTAATCAGCTTGATAGTTCACGACTATTTATATGATTACATACATATATATTGCCTCAACTGTAATCAAACAAAGAGGATAAGGTAGCAACCTTTAACAAATTTGCCCCAAATTCAGTCAACGTTAAAAAAAGCTGTTTCCTTCAAGTCCGATATCGCCCATTTGCAACTTCATCATTCTAGCCACAGCCATTTGGTAGTACCATTGATCCTCAACATACCAATTTCGATAATATAATATCTTGCGCGTCCACAGTGGACTCCAGACACTTATTTTAGCATTTAGCCCCCAAAAAGTACGAATTTGGAAAAAACATCTTATTTTGATGTCAGTCAGATGAATGTAAATATCAAATTTCATAATTATAGTCGCTGCCGCTTTGTTAGTTCCTTTTTTCTCTTTCGAACCGTTTTCACCTAAAATAATAAATTTCGAAAAAATTCCTATAGACTAAAATTGTTAATTTTTTGTGGAAATTTTCAGATTTCTTTCCCCAGACACATATCATTTTTTAGAGAAGATTATTTCATGAGAAATTCTGAAAAATTGGACTCATGTGAAGATTTTTCTGAAATGATTTTTTTTAGTCATATTCACGGGCTATACCACTATAAAAATGGTTTTGTGTAACCAACGTTGTCGCCAACAGTAATTATTTGGTTATCTCACCAACTTAATCGATATATAGAAATACTGTACTAGAGCGGGGCCATAAGTTACCCAGTGGGTAATCCTAATTCGAGTACCAGTGATAATTGATGCTATCCTGTAATTTATGTGTCTTAACTACGAGATATTTTCGAAAAACATGTGATTTTCTCATATTTTTGGCCATTTATTACTCCAAAATCGAAAAACATCCATCGATATTTGCGAAAGTACATATGTACATTAAATAGAAACTATTTGAATATATATTATTATTTGACATAAATGGAAAGAAAGAAATGCTTGTCCATTGTGGCGTATAAGTGATAACAATTCAATTTGGTCATGACGTATACGTGATATTATTTTCATATATATACGTCATCATCGCATGTTACTTATAAAGGGTGATTTTTTAAGAGCTTGATAACTTTTTTTAAAAAAAAACGCATAAAATTTGCAAAATCTCATCGGTTCTTTATTTGAAACGTTAGATTGGTCCATGACATTTACTTTTTGAAGATAATTTCATTTAAATGTTGACCGCGGCTGCGTCTTAGGTGGTCCATTCGGAAAGTCCAATTTTGGGCAACTTTTTCGAGCATTTCGGCCGGAATAGCCCGAATTTCTTCGGAAATGTTGTCTTCCAAAGCTGGAATAGTTGCTGGCTTATTTCTGTAGACTTTAGACTTGACGTAGCCCCACAAAAAATAGTCTAAAGGCGTCAAATCGCATGATCTTGGTGGCCAACTTACCGGTCCATTTCTTGAGATGAATTGTTCTCCGAAGTTTTCCCTCAAAATGGCCATAGAATCGCGAGCTGTGTGGCACGTAGCGCCATCTTGTTGAAACCACATGTCAACCAAGTTCAGTTCTTCCATTTTGGGCAAAAAAAGTTGGATATCATCTCACGGTAGCGCTCACCATTCACAGTTACGTTACGATTCGCATCATCTTTGAAGAAGTACGGTCCAATGATGCCACCAGCCCATAAACCGCACCAAACTGTGACTTTTTCTGGATGCATTGGTAGCTCTTGCAATGCTTCTGGCTGATATTCACTCCAAAATCGACAATTCTGCCTATTTACGTACCCATTGAGCCAAAAATGAGCTTCGTCGCTGAACACAATTTCTTTCTTTCTGAACTTTCTTAACAGAGCACGCATTTTGATAATAAAATTCAATGATTTGCAAGCGTTGCTCGTTAGTAAGTCTATTCATGATGAAATGTCAAAGCATACTGAGCATCTTTCTCTTTGACACCATGTCTGAAATCCCACGTGATCTGTCAAATACTAATGCATGAAAATCCTAACCTCAAAAAAATCACTCTTTATAATAATGCTTTCAGTAAAGTATCAAATTTTGAAAGCAGAAACACATAAATATAATTTAGTTTCGACGAATCCAGTGATTAATCCAAAATCAGGTGATAATGAATTTTTAGTCTTGTATTGTCTCTCAATTTTTATACCCTCCACCTCCAGGATGGGGGTATACTAACTTTGTCATTCCGTTTGTAATACCTTGAACTATCAACCTGAGACCCTTTAAAGTATATATATTCTTGATCTTCATAAAATTCAAAGACAATCTAGGCATGTCCGTCTGTTGAAAGCACGCTAGCATCTAAACGAAACGAGCTAGAACGTTCAAATTTTCCATAAATGCGTCTTATAGTCGTAGATCGGTTGGGATTGAAACGGGGCGAAATCGGCTCAAAGGGAAAAATTTTTCCCTCACAAGGACTAAAAATACCCATAATAATCCCAATATTTTAGTGTATTTAAGCATGTTTTTTGAATATGTCTGTTTATATTTGCTTGATATTTGGTATGCGCATTCCCCTTATAGCAAAAACGGGGGTAAAATGGGAATAGAGGGATAAAAATGGTACCCACCAAACGGCTGTACCTAGAATAATGAAATTTGGTGTATACATTCTCTGATAGCATAGACAAGTAAAATACACGGAAATTCGTACTTTTTGGGGTTAAAATGAAAAAAGGGCATAAAAATAGTACCAACTAAATGACCGCAGCTAGAGTTCGACCCGGCCGAACTTAACGCCGTTTTTACTTGTTTTTATTATATTCTAAGGAAAAGTAATCGAAAATTAAATGATGGGCTTAAAACGATTAATATCGATCGAATAGACATCGAATGGAAACTATATAAAAGCCAAACGAGATACATTATGCTGGATGATTCCCCTTCCACTCATTCTCATAACTACTCAGCAAAAGAACTGAAAAATACTTCCAATAGAAGGGATTTTTAATGGCATCCTAGGATGCAGAATAAACATATTTTCCGCTTCTCAGAAAGTTGTTTTAATGGTATTAAAATTTAAAACTTTTCCGTTCCAAGGAATTTTTTTATTTTGTCAGCTCTACTGCACTCGAACCCATATAATATTTTTTTATTTTACGTACTTGAAATACAGCTTCCTTTCTAATAATTACATTAAAATCACTACTTTGATCTAAACATTCATACTTTTATATTCATAGTACGCCCTATGTTGTTGTATCTTCATATTTGCACTGAAGAGAAAGAATACCAACAAAATTGAAGTTTCATAAGATCGATTTCATCGTTTAAAAAACAATAAAAGATAAACTTCCTTCCTATGGCAACCCCATGTTAGATTCAGTAATGAAGATCCAATTTTCCACAACTTCTGGATCACAAAATGGGGATATATTTCTCTTCTTGGGATGCTCTTTTTTCTTTTGCTGGGTAGCGAATGAGTAATATTATCCTCAATAAATATAACTCATGCATAATTCATTTCTCTTCCATGTAATTTAAAATTAAATCTGTTCTATAATCTTCGACATCGATATTGATCGATAATTGGTTTACCATTGAATTCTATCCTATTCATCTTGTTACATTTCTTGACTATTCCAGCGCCACCATAACCATAATTTCCAACCATACCTATTGCAATTTGCCACCTCTCACAAAAACTATTATTGTTCGTTGAAATATGATTTTCAGGAATTTGTTTTTGCTCGATCATCATCTACATCATCTTCATGATGAATTGATGTTAACACATTTCCGCAAATTATCGGAGCTCCTCAAATTGCCAAAATAATTGGAGTGTAACGAGAAAAACACATCACTTTAGCGTAGCCCAAGGAAATGCTAACGCACATAATTTTATAACGTTTCTTACCAGCCCCCCCCCCCTCCAGCATTAGGTGATGTGATGTGAAATGACCCAATTTCAGTGAAATCTCATGAAATTTTAAAAATTGCCATAATGGCACAATTGTAGCCTCATGCCACCGGGTAAAGCGAACAACGAACCATAAACAGCGCTAAACAGACCATAATCCACATGATTTGTGGCAACATTCCTCCCTCCCCACACACACATTCCTCCCGTGACAAGTCAGTCTTCAGTGATGTGTTGACGGTGGCTGTGATGGGGGTTAGGAGAGAGTCAACCAATTTCCCACTGACCTTCATGTGGAGCACACACCTCCTCCACAGTAAACTTCCCGTGCACACTGATGTATGTATACTTCTGTATATGTGTGAGTTTCCATTTAGTTTGTAGATGTTTTTTGTTAATAAAGCCACAAGATGGCCTTTCACTGGCAGCCCAGTCACCATCCATTTACTGGCGAAATAGAATTTCAGCTTTTGTGAAATTTGAAAATGAACTTCGAGGAACAAGAGGGTGTGGCAGTGTTTGTGCCACAACGACTCTCATCGTTTACTTTCACAAATAAAAAGCAGCGCAATAATATTCAGGCCATAGAGAGCACTGTCATAAATACATTTTACAAATATTCTGGGTAAAATGAAAAGTAGCACGACCTTCCTCACTGAAATGTATCGGAATGAATGTACTGAGTTGAGTAACAGTTGCCGCATCTAAAGGTCAATGTTTAATTAAAGCGAACTCGTCCGCAGTATTGGATGCAATTGCCGCCAACAATAATGGAAGTACTCGCGCACTGTACTGAACGGCACTGCACTCATGTTAATGAGTTCTCCATCAATGCAACGAGGGTAATGGCGGGTAGTTCCAAGGTTTGAATACTGGCAGTTCAATTAGGGCGAAATGATCAATAAAAGTGATCCTTAAAAAGTCACAAAATAGAAAACGAATTCTGTTCTTTACATGCATAAACAATATACAAGGGAAGGGCAACAGAAAGAAGTACAGGCACAATGGGATGGAGAATAATAATCAAGAGGTAATCTGAGAGGACAGGACATAGACACACATGCGTTTCTTGGATAACAAAAATTGTGAGAAGACGGCTGAAAAGTAACCAAATGACATATGAAGATGGAAAGAGACAAAAGAAGGCAAAGAAAAACAAAGCAGACAAACCGATAGTCAAGATTCGCTGGTAAACCTCAACTTGAGCATCACAAAAGCGAACAAACCGACAACATAGACAGCTATACAGAGCGATAGATAAAGGGAGACATAAGCAACACAGGATAGACACAGAATACAATAAAATTTAAGGATAGGTCGGCAGACTAAATCGTTAGGCATGAGGACAGCAACAGACGGCAAAGACAAATGGACAGATTAATTCCGAAAAAGGCGGACAGTCAGATGGCTGAAGGACAAACAAGTGAAACATATAGGTACGTGCTACAGATTGACAGCCAGAGAATGAAGCCAGACAGAGGAGCAGATAGAGAGACAGTAATATATGCATACGTCTGCCAGAGTTGGAAAGCAAACGATAGGCAGATGGGCTAAAAATTGCAGATAGATAGACACAGATTAGACAGGGGATAAGATAAACTGGCAGTGGAAGGCATAGGTCGAAGTTAGGGTATCCATCCGATTAACTTTTATGCGATTGATCGAATATTTTTGTATACCCTCGCTCTACAGAGAAGGTTACATATCAATTGTGACAGAAAAAAGTGTAACGCATTGAAGGAGTTACTTAAGAACCTAAGTTTGTTTGGACCAAATCTGTTTCATGACTTTAGAAGTTGTTTGATTGAGCCATGTCCGTTCGTCCGTCCTACCGGCTGGCTGGTGTACACGATAACACTCGAAGGGAGCTAAGGAGTTACTTCAAATGTTGCACATGGTAATATGTTTCCCAAAATTAGTGGCAGTACGAAGATAGCAGAAATTGTTACGCCCCTATTGGCACCTCTCACAAAAATAGCCCATATTCCAATGTTAACTTAAAGCCCATATAACTTCCACACGGATATTGGGAATCAGCTATATTTTGGTATTTATTAAAGTCTTTACAATCACTGTAAGTGTACAGAATATGACACAAATCACTCTTAACTATGTAAAATAAAAGCTGTTATAACTTATATACGGATGATCAGAATAGTGTACAAATTTATATTTGGCTATGTTTTGATACCTCTCGGAATATGGACGATATTTTCAAACATCTTCTAAACCATTTTCAAGTGTAATTCAAAGGACACCATTTGAATTTGAAAAATTCCGTTTGAAATTCAAAAAATATCATTTGAAATTCAAAAAATATCATTTGTAATTCAAAGACACCATATGAAATTCAAAAGACATCATTTGTAATTCAAAAGACACCATTTGAAATTCAAAAGTTTTCATTTGAAATTCAAAAATTATTCCATTTGAAATTGAAAAATGCAAACAAAATTATTTAAGAAAAATATACATTAGGTGGGGTAGCATTTATTTTTTCTGCAAATTTGGATATTCTTCAGTTTTGGAAACAGATTTAATAAAATGATAAGCAACTTATAATGATAATGATGTAAAATGTTGGTAATTGCATATATAGTTTATAACCTTCAGCAGCTCAGAGAGCATCTGCATATAATTTATAATGACTTGCATTTTACTTAGGGTTGGATTATTTGTGTGGGAGGTACAACAAATCATAACTATTTTACAGGTATAAAGTGATTGTAAAACCATTTTCAATATTAAATTGTTACAGATCAGTTTTATTTTAACCAAAGCTTATGCCAATTTGTGTGAGACCAATGACCAAATTTCAGAGTATTCCGACGTCCGCATAGAATTTATAAGAATAGAAGTTATAAGAATATTAAAGTTTACAGAAATAAAAAAAATGCTACCCAACCTAATGTATATTTTGCTTAAATAATTTTTCAATTGCAAATGGAATAATTTTTGTATTACAAATGGAATAATTGTTGAATTTCAAATGAAAACTTTTGAATTTCAAATGGTGTCTTTTGAATTACTTATGACGAGTTTTGAATTACAAATGAAATGTTTTAAATTTCATATGATGTCTTTTGAATTTCAAATGATCTCTTTTGAATTTCAAATGGTGTCTTTTGAATTACTTGTGACGAGTTTTGAATTGCAAATGTTGTCTTTTGAATTACAAATGACAAGCTTTGAATTTCAATTGACATTTTTTGAATTGCAAATGGAATTTTTGAATTTCAACTGGTGTCTTTTGAATTTCAAGTGATGTCTTTTGAATTACAATTGAAAAATGTGTAGTACTTACCACACACACTCGAATAAGGTTTACATACAACTGACATATCTTCCATACGGATAGTCGATATCGGCTGCATTTTGATGGAAATGGTTTTGTAATAACTTTAAATCGTTAAAATATTAATGCTTCTGACATTCCCCTTCTGATACCTTCCACACAATATTTTATAAGATATATTCTTGTCGTGCTAGATATTAATATAATAAATAAAAATCAAATAAAATAAACTGTGCCTTTTTTAAAATTCAATACCGGTATCTGCAATCCATCTATGACATAAATGGTTCGACCCTAAGTATTATAAGAGCTTTAAAAATACCAAATAAATTTGATTCTGAGAGTATCAAAGCTGAATTGAAAATCGATTTTGGACTTTTCGACCAAACGTTTTAATATCGATTTTCAAAATCTAATAATTGAACATAAAAAATCGATTTTTTCATGGTCGATTATTTTTGAAAAATATGAAATAAATACAAAATATTTCATAATGTTTTAATGTAATATTTTTGATGTGTAATTAAATATGTTCAAACTAACATTTCATTTCAATTTTTTCAATATTCTATGCCTTGCAAACAGAAATTATTGCCTCCTGCAAGCTATCTATAGGCAATTTCCAAAATTCTTCCGCTTATTTTGGGCAAACTCAACGAAAGGTTTTTGAACTGAATTGAATCTCAAAACATATTGGCAGAATATTAAGTGGGATTTAGAAGGGAATACTGAACCACGAATAACATATATGAATCATTTCCTGTCAAGCGGAACGACTTTTGGCCTCGATAGCGACGATTGTTTTGAAAGTTTGCGTATGAATAATTCAATAATAATAATTATTATTCTCATAAAAATATGAATACCTATTTTAGAAAACAATTAGAACATCTTTTTTTTTCAAGTGTTATGACCAATTTAACAGAGCGATTAACAATAGCCCGATTGAATGAAAACTGAAATTTTG
The DNA here is from genome assembly GCA_947397865.1 of Polietes domitor. Classification (NCBI taxonomy): domain Eukaryota; kingdom Metazoa; phylum Arthropoda; class Insecta; order Diptera; family Muscidae; genus Polietes; species Polietes domitor. The sequence goes on along the minus strand of OX377622.1, from coordinate 10,030,833 downwards.
AAAAAAAGTATTTGGTAATAATTTGTAAAAAAACATATTTTTTCCAAAAATACGTATACAATATTTTTATGGGAAGAATACATACTTTCAAACTTTCAAAATAATCGCAGCTATCGAGGTGAAAAATCATACCGCTTAATATGAAATGACTCTTAGAGTATTTTCACAAAAATGCAGTCAGTGACGTTATTTTCATCCAGATTCATCATTTAGACATGCACGCTCACTTGTCATACCCCTTAACTTATTTAGTATATTCACATTTTACTTTTAACCATTAAACTATTTAATGCTAAACCAAGACAGATAGAAGCAAAAAAACTGAAGTATTTTGAACACACATTCTTTTCTTTAATTTGACATTTATATCGATATATGATATCGATATATATATATATATACTTATTTGTAAAAGTATTAAAAATAATTTTTGAAAAATTGTATATTTTGGAACCTTTTAACCCTCTAACTACGAAGAATTTACACACAAAATTTCATTATTTTTCTTTTTTTTCGAACTTCGTGCACAAAACCGAAAATAAAATCTAAAAAAACGTAATAATGAGTTTGGTACTTATACAAAAGTGTTACTATGTCTGTTGTTCGAAGTACCATTATAAGTCCGTTTTTGTAAGAATAACCAATAATTGAGTTAATTCGAGATTTGCGAAGAGTGCCCTGAGGCACTCTTGCGGGTTAGAGGGTTAAGGAGTAGCAGGATGAGGAAATGGAAAACTAAAAACGCCACTTATGTCGATTTCACATATAGTTTTAGATGTATATCATCTGGTTAATAATCAAAAAAAAAATACAGAAAAAAATCGATCGTGAAATGTCTGCTTCTTTTAAAAATACAAGTTCTCTGATTATTACGATTATCATTTTTGCTAAATCCGAAGACATTACTTGGCAGGATTGTTATACCTCTGAATTAATTTGGCCTGTCCTAATCCAAGCATATTGTTTGGCAACACTTTTGTGGAAGAAAAGACTGATAATATTTGTCTCATAATATATCTGAAAAAAGAAATTGAACTAAAACTTTAAACTGTAACAAAATTGACATTGACATATTCCCTTTTAAAACACAACAAAGGCTACACTGCCAAGGCTCAGAAAGTCATAGGAAAATCAAATAAAACCTCATTTAAATTAGTCACCACAGGCATTTGAGTTGGCAATAGTTTCATGTGGCACAACAATAACTCTAATTCAGCGAAATACATTTAAGTTGTTTCCAGCCCCTCCCCCACCACAAAATTAGTTTTTGTTATAGCGTGAAACCCTTTAGCAAAATGCTGAAACTTTCTACAGAACCCCCGTAGTCACCGCCAACGCGCTCCAGTCCTTAAACGAGTTTCGAATTTCACTTTGAAGTTGCCGTTGTAAGACGATGAATACATTATGACCGAGCTTATGGCACATTTTGCATAAGCAAAATCTTGAGGAAATTTCATTGTAAAAACATAAAGACTTGAGAACCTGCTTGTGTTCTCTTCTCCTCCCCCATAACCACCCACCCATCACCTGCTGTGGCAATTCCCATTTGTTGGCATTCATTTCTGGATATTAATCGCAAACTAGCATTTGTGGGAACGGTGTTGCGGCAAACACAGCTGCTCCAAAGGTTATCCAATTAAAAACCCCAAAAAATATATGTATTTCATCCGTCAAACGAAAACTAAATGTTGAATCAAATGGAAATGCCTGGCAATTCAATTGAAACTAATGATGGTGTGGCCAAAATACCCTTAGGAATTTTTCGTATTTCGAAAGGTAGCAGCAGCAGGTGGTTAAGTACCTTAAGATATCGAACAATGAATGACGATACTTAGGAATAAATCCCTGGGAGCTGATATATTTTTGGAGGTTTGAGAGTATCAAGCTAAATGTTGGTTACGGTCGATGAACTTGCAGTGATATATTTTTGGAGGCGATATATTTTTGGACGTTTAAGAGTATCAATCTAATTGTTAGTTACGATCGATGAACTTGAGGTTATAACGGCGTATAAGTGATATTATTTCATATGGAGAGAGGGAGAGAGATGCCCAGAAGTTCGAAGCAGTTATGGTGGCTTATAAGTGATACTAATTCATGTTGGGAAAATATGAGGCGTATGAGCGTTAAGAATTAGTATTGCACAACAATGAAGGTCTAATAAATTAGGACTAAATAAGGTCGATATTCTGTTCCAATTTGTATTTTTTGTTTGCCATGATCTACCCAAATACCCGCATTTTTGGTCGAAAAAGATCGATCTTCCAAAAGCCATGGACGAATTGTAACCATAGTAATATTTTTGTATAAGTTGGCGAGAATTTTTGCTTTTTAAGCGCGAATGTCTTTAGTTACAACTTTGTTGTCGTTGGTGACCCCCGCTAAAATTTCCCGACAATTTTCTTGCAGACTATTTTTATCCATAAATGTCCTTTTTGAAAAGACTTTTTTGCTTTTCTTGACAAAATTGTAAAATTGACCCATAAAGAGAGGAGCTAGAAGGTAAAGATTTTCCACAAAAGTAATCCTTATAAAATTCCACTATATAGTTCTGACAATAAGAAATCTCTCAGATATTAACTTATAACATTACTCCTTATAAGCAAAAAATGAAACCTTAGACCCACTGTAAATATTAACTCAGACTATAAGTTTATTCTGCAAAAGTGGTCTACTCAACATATTCCAAAAATTCTGTTGGACAGTGCAATTAATATAACTCATACGTTAGAATTAAATTATCAGTAACAAATATTAACAATAATCGCCTATTATAATACGGATTAATATCACTAATACGCCTCCTATTCCCCAATATGAATATCAGCTAATATAACGAATACGCCTCCTATCCCCCAACATGAATAATTATCACTAATACGCTACTCTAACAATAAATTTTATTGAGATTCCCGCACTACAATGTTGTAATATACGCATCTTAATCCCCAATGAGAATTAATATCACTATTACGCCTCCTATCCCCAATATGAGTTATTATCACTAATACGCCTCCGATTCCCCAATATGAGTATCAATGAATATCACTAATACACCTCCTATCATCCGACATGAATTAATATCACTATACGCCTCATATGTCCCAATATGAATATCAACTAATAAAACTTATACGCCTCCTATTCCCCAACATGAATTAATATCACTAATACGCCACTCTAACAATAAATTGTTCAAGTAATCAGCAGCGTCAACAATAAATTCCGTCAATGGAAGCGAGTCTTTAAAGGTTATCAGAAGCGTAACAGAAGGTAGTAGCGTAAAATTACATTTTCATTTTAATTTAATGATGCGAAACCGAAAACTTATGTCGTGTGAATGACTGGTAAGGAATTTCGAGAGTAAAGTAAATGGTGGCTGTAGTAGGCGTTCAAAGAGTTTTGGCGTCAAATTAAATGTTAATAATCCATCGGAGGTGTAATGGTGGAAGTGTAGGAAGGATATAGTTAACGAGTAAAACTATCTTTAAAGAGATCATTGTTCGACTATTTTTATGTCTCGACTTACAAACATACAATGGAGACACCGTCATATCGAATTTATTTCTTTTGATACCATTTTAAAGGTAATAGTTCAACCAAGAAAATTTCCAAAGATTAGTACATAAATAATATTTGTTTGAGCTTTGTATGTAAAATAAATTGTTCGTGAAGGGAAATATTGTTCAAAAATACATTTTAGACGCAAGTGAATAGTGAATATTGAACAGAATCCTCCTGTTGGTCTCCTCTAGACGGTGTCTAGAAGAGACAATTTATTAAAGAAAACAAATAGGATTTTTAATATTTTATTTATTTGGGCAAGCCATCTGTATCAGTACAAGGTGAGTTGACAACTAAAAAACCAAAGAATGGCAGTGATGTGGTTTTACTTCGAGATGTAGGCTGCGCTGTCTCGAAGATCATACGATCGATCGTCAATAAATATACTTTGTGAATAGCTGAGAAGTAGTAAGCTTTTTTGTTTTTTCTCAATCCTTTTAATATTATTTTAAATTAATTTTTATATATACTCGTTAGTCAAATATGAATTATTTTTTGCTTTACTTAGTTCATCTAAAACCACTTATTTATTATTAAAATATTTTCTACTATTACTTTTTCGGAGCAATTTTCCGAAAGAAATCCTCCACTGTGCAGCGAGTGAGCATGAGTGATGTTAAACTATTTGTCCACAGTAGTGACGTATGTATGTGTATACGGTTTCATTTTACGACGTCGATTTACTGGCTTTTAAGCTAAATTACGCCTTCCTATTAAATAAATGAAAGACGTTGAACACAATATGTCAACATATCTACCCGCATTAGAGAAGGGATAATGGTAAAGGACACACGGATTTAGAAGCTTTTAAGGTCTCAAACCCTGTATGGGAATATGTTGTTGGTTATATTGAAAATGTCTTTATTGTGAAGAGGAAAGCAGTAATATATATGTCCATTCATAGTTGTTATGATTAAATACGAATTTGCGGAGTCTAGCGAGAAATGGAGCTGGCAGTACAAGAGATCTTTGGGTTTTTCATACACATCCATGGGATTCAGATGCATAGTTTTTCCGCCATAAGAGTGAAATAAAATTATTTGACCACGGTATCTTCCAGTAACCCAGTGGTTTTTGCCCACTTCGCTGGATCCACATCATATTTAAAAACGGATACATCAACAAACATCACTGCATATAAGTGATCATAAATGGAAAATACCCGAATTAATCATATTTCGAGCAGGTGGTTAAATACCGTAATACACCGAACAATGAATGACCATACTTAGGACAAAATCCCTGGAAGTTGATATATTTAAGCTAAATGAAGCTAAATGTCCACGAACTTGCAGTTATGGTGGCGTATTAGTGATATTATTTCATATGGAGTGAGAGAGAGAGCGCGAGATAGCCGACCTGAAGGTAGTTATGGTGACGTATAAGTGATATTAATTCAAGTTAGTGCAGCTGGAGTCGTATGAGTGTTTCGATTTGTTACTAGATATGTTTGTAAGAATTAAAGAGATGTCACAATAATAACACTATTTTGCTGCCTCGACTACAAAGTCAATGTATGCTTCACAGTTGTCACTATAACTTGAGAACGATTTGTTCAACTTTCTTCATGGAAATATGTAAAAAGCAAAAATCGAATTATCTCCGTGTGTTATTAACTTTATTTTTAAACTGAAGAATTGTGTCCAAACTATTTATTTCATTTGCCATTTTTAACCCTTTGACTACCACAAGCAAGTATAGTGGTTTAGTACCTTAAGACAGCGAACAATGAATGACGATACTTAGGATTTGATATATTTATGGAGGTATCAAGCTAAATATCTATGAACTTGCAGTTATTGTGGCGTATAAGTGATATTATTTCAAATGGAGAGCGAGATAGCTGACCTGAAGGCAGTTATGGTGACGTATAAGTGATATTAATTCAAGTTTGACAGCTGGAGACGTATTCGATTTGTTACAAGATATGTTTGTAAGAATTTAAGGAGATGTCACAATAATAACACTATTTTGCTGCCTCGACTACAAAGTCAAAGTATGCTTCACAGGTGTCACTATAACTCGAGAACGATTTGTTCAACTTTATTCATGGAAATATGAAAAATAAATCGAATTATCCCCAAGTGTTATTAAATTTATTTTTAAACTGAAGAATGGTTTCGAATCTATTTATTTCATTTGCCATTTTTAACCCTTTGACGACCACAAGCAAGTATAGTTGCCCAAGAGGTTATAATTGACCAGGTGCGTGATAGATTAAATACGACCAGAGGTGATTTATAGATGAGGCTTGGGAAACAAGGCAGGGAAATAGGCAAATTGAAATGCCTTGAAACTAATGATGGCGTGGCCAAAATACCCGCAGGAAATATTTGTATTTGGAAAGTTAGCAACTGCAAGTGGTTAAGTACCTTAAGACATCGAATAATGAGTGACGATCTATCAATCCATCAATACCTGAAAATTTATATATTTTAGTAGGTTTGAGAGTATCAAGCTAAATGTTGGTCGCGGTCGATGAACTTGCAGTTATGGGGACGTATAAGTAATATTATTTGAAATTGAGAGAGGGAGAGATGATCAGAAGTCCAAGGTAGGTATGGTGGCGTATAAATGATACTAATTCAAGTTGGAATATTGGGTGGCGTATAAATATAAGTAAAGTAACTACCAACGATTCACAATAATATGGCTATGCAACCATGAACATGTGATCCAATAATATAATTTTACATATATTTTTTCATATTGTATGATGCCAGAAGCTGCATTGGTCGCTAACATTTTTTAGTTTTTCAGTAAAATTTTCATTAAATACAAAAACTGCAAATAAAAAATCCATCCATTTTTGCGCAGCAAATGGGAGCCAAGGGGGGGTCCTAGGACACAACATTTTTGCAACGTAACTATTTTTTGTTCGCAGATCACGAATATCAAAACAAACCCAAAAAATATGGCCCTCAAGCGGTTAACTATATTTTTTGTCTTTCGCAAATACTACGCATGGTTGATATTACATTCGTTGACCATGGTTTTGTTATATTTATTTGCATCGACAAAAAAACGTAGACTTTGAGACTTATTTTCACCATTTTGGCAAAGCATTCACTGGAGATAAGTACGTAAAAATGGCAAAGTATGAGTAAAGTTTAGTTATTTGAGATACAAACACAAATCCCCACTATACCTTAATGCTTTGTGATTTTGGTGACTTTTGAAGTTATAGTCAAGCATTTTCATATTATTACCCAAACGTGATGTTAATCGGGATGTCAAGGTTATTTATGAATGACTGGTTTCATGAACAGACCTATTTTGTTTATTTCATAGATTAAAGAGAACATCGTTTGGGGATTGTTCGCAGCATTTGGGAAGATAATTTTTGCAGTTTATTTTTATCAATACTTAACCCAACATCTTAAATGAGTGTCAGTTTTGAATGATACTATAAAGATGAAAATCATAAAACATATATTAAAATAATAGAAAACCATTAAATGTCCCTGTGTATTATCCTTACGACCTTACTCACCAAACTATTTGGTCGATGTTGTTGATATTATTTTTATAGCAATTTGAGTGATATTGGCTCATATCCTATGAACATTTGCGTGAAGTTCAACCATGATGATGATGATAATACAAACAACATTTGGAGGGAAGTACATTTTTAAGTACATATATATTTATAATAAGCATAGCAACTGTAAACACGTTCTAGAGAAATGACTGACGCCGATTATAAGTACATACTAAAGAAAAACATGTATATACATCAATCAACTGGATGTATTGCATCATTATCTCGTAAAAAACGTCTGTCCGTTGCGGCGTATAAGTGATAACAATTCACTTTGGTCATGATGACGTATACGTGATATTATTTTCATTGTGAATTGAAAAAAACGTATACGTCATCTTCACATGTTCCTTAAACACCAATGCTTTTGAGTAAAATATCAATTTTTGAAATGATACAGCAAAATGCCGAGACTCGTAAACTTAGTTTTGGCTCTTCGAATTTAGTGTATTAGGTTGAAATATCGAATTCAATATTGAATTTTTAGGCTTGTCTCATAAACGATTTTTTAACAACACTGTCCAACAAATTAAGACTTTTAGACTGGACCAAAATAGCGATACTAAAGGGTCCGCCAAATAACTTTTTTTTTTGAAAATGCTATAAAAAAAACTACTGAATATTTTCTCAAATTTCTTTTTTTATTTGAAAGTACAATCCTTCCGGTTAATAATGGAAAATAATTTCATTCAAATGGCTGCCTCGGCTGGCCATGCAGAAGCCTACACGATCGGTCCAATTTTTAAGCACATTATCGATTGTGTGCAGCTGTATTTAACCAATGGCTTCACGAATATTGTCCTTTAAAGCGTCAATTGTCTCTGGCTTGTCGGCGTAACACTTATCTTTGAGGGCACCCCACAAATAATAGTCCAACGGTGTCAAATCGCAGCTCTGAGGTGGCCAAACGACATCAGCTCTGCGGCTGATAATGCGATCTTCAAAAAGAGGGCGCAAAACATCGAGTGTAGCTTCGGCTGTGTGGCACGTAGCACCGTACTGTTGAAACCAAATGTTGCCAATATCCTCCTCTTCAATTTTTGTGAACAAAAATTCGTTCAACATGGCCCGATAACGATCGCTATTGACTGTAACGGCCACTCCTTGCTCATTTTCGCAGAAAATGGCCCAATTATGCTTCTGGACCAAAATCCGCACCAAACAGTGACACGTTTTGGGTGTATCGGCTTTTCAATGTATGCGTGCTGGTTTTCTGTGCCCCAAATGCGACAATTTTGCTAGTTTACATACCCGCCAAGATCAAAATAAGCTTCATCTGAAAAGATGATTTTTTGGGCAAAATCGGCAAAGTAATGTCGCAATATTTCCCACCGTTGTTCAAGCGTATACGCAACCATATTCGTTCAGCGGAAGGATAAAACTAATTATCTGTCAAATCAGACATGAGCTAAGTGTTACCATTCACGAAATAAGCACTAGTTGAAGAAAAAAACGTTAGATGGCGGACCCTTTATAAAGCTGAAAGTCATGACGATTTTTGCCGAATAAACGTATATTCCAGCTGGACTGAGTTTTTTTACAGTGGATCAAAGTTTTTATTGTTTCGTTCGAAGAGAGCATTATACGAAGTGAACAAAATGTTGTAAGTTGATATCTGAGAGAATTCTTACTGTCAAACCTATATTGTGGAATTTTATAAGGATCATATTTGTACAATAACTTAACGCTCTAGCTCCTCCCTGAGAAATATTATCTACAATTTCTACTTCATTCTTTTTTAGTGCCGTCTAATAATTAAAACAATAAATTAAATAATAATAAATACAAAAAAAAAACATTTGGCCATTGCGCCGTATAAGTAATATTAATTCACTTTGGTCATGGAGACGTATGAGTGATATTAATTGCATTGTGATAAGAAGAAAACCTACATTTTCTGTAAAGAATTAATGGATTTTAAGCGACAAAACATATATATTTATTGTTTTCGTTTATTTTATTTCAATAAATTTTAATTAAACTCGGATAATTTGTATTATGTATTTCACATGGATAGAATAATGAATGAAATATGCGGGTTTACAATATCCAATCCACCACAGCTAATTTTTTGGGAATTTTGCTTTTTTTGAATTTGAAACGTCCGGACCTTTCAGGTAATCTCATCTAACAATAATTGAATTTGGAAAGGTTAAAACAATATCCAAAGTTGATATAATAATTCCTTGAAATGTAAATCAACCTGTAAGTTATTAAAGGGCTGTATATAAACCTATTTAAGCCAAGTTGGGTTCAGGGAGTGTATGCTGTGCTACAAATGACTAAAAGTTCCTGGTGCAAGAACTTTAAGATGATCATTATTATTATGTGTCTTTAAGAAGAGAGCAATTGTGTACGCCCCATCCCCTAATGTTCTGTAAACCGAAAACTTATTGGCGCATATTTAAAGGGCATTCAAGCGAAATTACATTTTCATTTCAAATGAATGCTGTTGAATACATATCTTTAACCAGAAAAAGAGGGGGCTACAAAGAGGGAGGCGGTAGATAAATTCGCATAAAGCGGAAGGACATCGTTTGCATATTTCCGTTTTATTTGCATAAAATGTGAGCGGCACATATGCAGGATATAGGCATTGTCGAATAATAAAATGTAACCATAAATTCTAGGCAGATAAAATCCTCGCTATGTAAATGTATGTCTTTAAAGAATTAAATTAAGATACAACAATTTTCTATTTTATTTTAATTTAATTTGTTAACATTTCAAAACATCCACCATGAAGTGAGACAGTGAGGGCTCACGCAAAAAAAATTTGCATAATTTTCTTTTGCAAACTCTGGCTCTGCGCAAAAATCTAATCAAGTCCTAAGAAAACATCAAACAAAACATAAACGCCACCAGGTGGAATAACTTGGAGGAGCTGTCTTTGTTGGCATTCCATTTAGCTACGTTTGTCTAGCTACTGTTCGGGAATAGTAAACAAGTAAAGCAAAAACAAAACGGAAGACAAAATGCCCGTTGTTATAACAAATGAATGAAGCACAAGCAAAGAAGTAAAGAAAACAGGACGAAAAAACAAAGCAAAGCAACCACATCGTGGAAGAAATGTCATCACGATTATTCTTATACGAAGTGAAAAAAAACAACCACAAACAGAACAAAAAAGGATACCAGAGAAAAAACGATTTTCATTCAATGTGTGTATGTGTGTGTAGTAAAGTTAAAAAACGCACCCATGTTTCGTTGGCTTAAGAAAGATGTCGCAACAGCAACAATAACACAAATGAAATATTGTCATACACACACGCTTGCACTCAGACTGCTTACAACAGCAGGACACGCAAAACCATCTCTAACACAACATACAGCTGGAACACACACATACACACAATTGTCTCATACACTCACTCTCCCACACAAATCCATTCTCCCACTCTCTCGCACCTTTTTTGTTCGTTTGACTCGCAGCACAACGTCTTTTCTGTTTGAACATCAATGCCACGAAGGCAAGTTGCCACACAAAAACCACAGGACCTTTTTCCTGCGCCCTAGGCGGCTCTGTAAAGACATCCGCTGCTGCACCCATCGAAGCGGTATCATAGGAACAACAACAACAGCAGCAGCAACAATTCGAATTTTCCTTGATTGAGATGTTACACAAAAAGTAATTCGCCATTATTTTCCTTTTTATGTGTTTTGTCGTCTGCGATCGAATCTATCGTTAAGTTGTGATACTGTGGCACAATCATATCGAAATCCTTGCCATGTGAGAAGGTGTTGTTTGAGGGCAAATCGGGGTGTATGTCGCAGCACAGCAAATAAGGGACGTAGTCTAGTCTTTTTGGGCGGAATGCAGGGATTTTGCTCCCAGTTTAGAAGGGGGCTCGAAATATCTCCCAATGAAAAATCGCAAAAAAAACTTGCGATTTTTTATATGAAATATTGTCATTGGACGATTTTCATTATGAAAATCATGTATATGAAAATTACAGTTTTCCGTGTCTACGCAGTCAGAGGAATGTACACTCCGAATTTCATGACTCTAGCTTACAAGAAATAATTTAAAATTATCTTTTTATGTGCAGAAATTTAAAAAGGGTGATTTTTTAAAAGCTATAGGAAAGTTAAAAAACACATACAATTCAGAAAAAAGCATGAAGTCTTTATTTGAATCGATAGTACGGTCCATATAATTTAATGTTTGAAGATTATTTCATGCAAATGTTGACCTTGGCTGCGCCTCAAATGGTCCATCCGCTTAGTCCAATTTTGGCATTTCCACAAACTAATGAAGCATGTGCCAATTTTGATCAGACAAAAGCTGTATAAACCAATTTCAAAGTGCTAGGATCAGAAAAATCTGAACAATTCTGTTTTAGAAATGCAACGCCATAGAGGAATTGAAAATAACCCCAAGATCACGTACTGATGTAGTCGTTTGCAAAATATCACTACCTATTTTGAAAATTGCTTGTATAGGATTAAGATATATATAAAGCGAAATATGAAAACATTTAGAGAAATTTAAATGGAGTCTATTTATATCCAGTAAATTATCTAAATCAAGTTGTAAGTCAAAATCATTACGTAATGAGTTAGCTTTACAAAATATTTTTAAATCGTGCGCATATAAAAGAAAATTTGAGTAACCAAAGCATGAGGAAATATCATTAATAAATAAGTTAACAAGTAAGGAAGGTTAAAGTCGGGCGTGGCCGACTATATGATACCCTACACTTAGTCATTATACCCTTTTTTGTAGGATATAAAAAGCTTATAACATTTGAACTGGGTGATATACGATGCAGCTATAAGAGGAGAATATACTACAAATTCCATACTTCTATCTGTATTTGTAAGAAAATTTTAACACAAACTTTGAATGGGAGCTATATACAAATCTGAACCGATCTGACCCATGTTTAGTTTAGCAAAGGTTTTCTAGTTGAAATATTAGACGCTTTCCCAAATTTTTTGGAGTGTTAAATATATGGTTTCTAGAGCGGAAAGAATCAAATCGGGAGCTATATATAATCTGAACCGATGACACTTTCGCTATAGTAATTTCTATTTGAAATATTAGCTGATGTGCCGAATTAGAAGAAGAGCGGAAAGATCGATCTATCGATCTATCGATCTATGAAATATAAGAAATATATTGCCAAATTTGAAGAAAATCTGTCAAAGTTTGTGGTTTCTAGAGCGGAAAGAGTCAAATCGGAAGAGACATTTGTATGGGAGCTATAAATAAATCTGAACCGATCTGACCTATTTTTACCAGAGCTGTTTCTAGTTGAAATATACGACGTCTTGCCAAATTGGAGGAGAACCTGTTGAAATATGTGGTTTCTAGAGCGGAAAAAGTAAAATCGGAAGCAAAACTTGTATGGGAGCTATATCTAAATCCGAACCGATTTGCTTCAAATTAAATAGCGTTCGTTGTGCAAAGATTCATTTAGTTCTAACAACAATTGCGACCTGGACTTTGATTACAAGAATAGATGGACAGACGGACGGACATCGCTAAATCGACTCAAAATGTGATTCTAAGTCGATCGGCATAATAAACGATGGGTCTATATCTCGTTTCCTTTTGGGTGTTACAAACAAATGCACAAAGACATTATACCCTGTGGTGTAGGGTATAAAAAGCAGTGGTCCTAATATACTACCCTGAGGTACGCCTGATGTTTGAATGTATAGCCTAGACTCATATCCTTCTATCTTAACAAAACACATGCTGTCTGACAAATTAGAATTTAATCCATTTTAGAACATTAGAATGCAAACCAATTTGCTTCAACTTCGCAAGTAGAATGATATGCGATAATTTGTCAAATGCTTTTGAAAAATCATTATAAATGGCATCGACTTGGTTACCTTGTTCGAAGGCAGATGTGCAATATTCACTAAATATTGTTAAATTTGCCGTAGTGGAACTTCCAGAGAAGAAACCATGCTGTTTTGGAGAAATATAAGATTTCGTTTGAAAAATATTCTTTTATAGATTACATGCTCAAAAGCAAGATATTTTTAAAATTGGACAGTAACAAGTCACACCATCTTTCTTTCCATCCCTAAAAAGAACTGGCCTAATCGAAGCCGTTTTCCAACTTCTTTATGCGAGAGATTCAGTATGTATGTTAAAGGAAACGTTATGGCAGAGAAGCATTTTTTTTAAAAGGTAAATATCAGATTTGAAGCTATTCTTAATTTCCTTTATGCCATCTAATACTTCATCTTCCGAGACCACAATATTACCAATATTAACCATAGACAAACATTTTCAAAACCTTGTACAATTATCAGACAACAACTCAAAATTTGATTTAAAAAAGTTAGCGAAAATGTTAGCCGCATCATCACAAGATTGGTATGTGTAGTCATTATACCTGGCAGTAGATGGGATGTCGGAAGATCATTTTTTGATAAAGGCCCACAATGATTTAGGGTTACCTCTAATTTCATTCTCTTTCCCCAGAAGGAATTGTTTATAATGAAATTTATTTAAACAGTTTTTTTCGATTTTGATTTTTCATTTATTTTTAGGCGATTTTTAATTTTTGTTTAGGGTGATTTTTCATTTATTTTTGGATATAATTTCATTTTCCCTTTTGGGTCATTTCTCATTTTTTGGACCAATTTTTGGTTTCGGCTATTTTACATATCGAAGTTTATAACTTGTAAAATCCACGCGCAGATCTTAGAGAAGCCAATGTGTGGAGCCAGGAAAAAGGACACTAATTGGATAAAGACAATTATTTTTCACTAGCAACATCATATGTTTTAAGGCTGTTATTTGTTTGGGGCGTTTTTAACAGGTTAAATTTCCCGAAAACGATTAAACTGTCACAAATTTAGAAGATCTAGCAAAGCTATCATCAAATTTCTCAGTTTGGTTTGTCATGACATGAAACGATCTCACAACGTGACATATAACGTGTTCTGTAATACTTTAAGAGAAAACAGTTAAATCGGAAATGATATTTGTATGAGTGTTGTATTGAAACCTAAAAAGATGTGGCCCACGTTCACTATAGGTTTTTCTAGGTGAAATATATAATATATGTTGTCAAATTTTGAAGAACAGCAGCTAAAATATATGGTTTCTAGAACGGAAAAAGTAAAATCGGGAGCAACATTTTTATCAGGCCTATATCGAAGCTTGTGTCTCCAGTTGCAACAACAGTTGAAATATGTGGTTTCTAGAGAGTAAAAAGTTAAATGGAGACCGAAAATTGTATGGGAGCTATATCTAAATCTGAACCGCTCTGACCCACTTTCACCAAATATGTTTCTAGTTCAAATATAAGGTTTTTTGCCAAATTTGAAGAAAATCGTTTAAAATATGTGGTCTCTTGAGCAAAAAAATTTAAATGGAGACCGAAATTTGTGTGGGAGCTATATCTAAATCATTTGACGATTTGACCCACTTTAAGCGCAGATGTTTCTAGTTAAAATATACATTTTCTTGCCAAATTTGAAGAAAATCTGTTAAAATATATGGTTTCTAGAGGGAAAAAAGTCAAATCGGGAGCGAAGTTTGTATGCGAGCTATATCTTAAGCTAAATCGATCTGACCCACTTTAACCACAGATGTTACTAGTACAAATATGAGGTTCTGTGCCAAATTTGAAGAAAATCTGTTAAAATATGTGGATTCTAGAGGAGGAAAAGTCAAATCGGGAACGAAGTTTGTATGGGAGCCATATCTAAATCTGAACCGATTTCCTCCAAATTCAATACCGATCGTCCTTGGCCAAAAAAAGTAACTTTTGCCAAATTTCATGACAGTCGGACAACAATTGCGACCTGTAGAGTGCGAACAAGCTTAGATGGACAGCAGACGGACATCGTTAATTCGATTCAACTGGTGATTCTAAGCCGATCCGTATACTTAAAGGTGGGTCTAGTTCGATTATTTCTTGGTGTTGCAAACATTTGCCGGGAAACTAACTCATAATACCCTAGTCCACGAAGTGGTGTAGGGTATAATTAGTCCCGTGTTGGAAAACAATTTTTATAATTTTAAATTTTGTAAGAAATAAAAATTGTTCTTACATTCATAAAAACGCTGGTTCCAAATGTTTTTCCTTTGCAAATCCTTAATCCATGTTGGCCTGGGGTCAAATATGACACCCATCAACATTCTAAAGATACCTTTAACTTGTATATCCAATTAAAGGCACTTATGATGGCTACAAACGTGATGAAATTAAGTTTCGCATTTAGAAACCGTCTCCAGGTTTTTATACAAAAAATTTTTTGGCTGGACCGATAAAACTCATAAAATATAGAAATAACTCGAAAAACACTTTACAAGTTAGACAAAAGACTTTTTATTCTATTTTTTAATAGCAGGTATCTGTACGAGGAAAACAACGTTTAGTTGAAGAACATCTATGAATAAATGTAGAAGTTGTGAACATTCTTTCACAATAAAAATACCATTACTCATACGTCACCATGTCAAATTGAATTACTCATACGCCACAACGGCTAATAATTTAATTTTTATAAGATAATGATGCATTACATGCATTTCAACGATACCTTAATGATTATTTTGATTATAGATATATTTCTTTCGATATATTAATTTCGAGTGCTTGTAAAAGTTAAGTTTTCCCATAACGATTAAATGGTTGCAGATTGGTCAGATCTGGCGGCATTAATAACAAATGCACTCAGACGAACAATGTTTCCAAATTTATTCCAAACCCAGCTTGTTGCTCAATGGGCTTGACAGCCAGCGAAATCGCCACATTTAGTATGAAGAGAAATCACGAGAGATTCACGATTATAGGCCTTTGGAATTGATGGTAATTTTTTATTTGAAAGCGATAACGGCGAGAAAGTTACCGCAGCAGAAAACTCTATAGAGTCACTATGGTCTATTGTTTCGTTGTGACTGAAGACATGATTTCTGTCAACAGTATGGCAACACTTGAACGAAAGGATTTGGTGAACACAATATGGCAGCACCGGATCGTCAACTGAGGGAATATCACGCAATTTTCTTGTTAATCGAGTAAAATCCATGCACTTATAAAGCTACTAAGTCCAATGGAACGATTTAACAACTCTAGATTTTTTTCTCTGGGGTGAAGTGAATTTGAACGCCTAGGAAGACAACATTGTACGAACCATTGTCGAAATACGACCCCATGCATTACACAGTGCTCGAGTAAGCTGCGACGCATATATGCCCCAAATGATATTCAACCATGAATGGCATGAAGCAAACTTTCCAATAAAGTCAATGTCCAGTTTTAAATTATGTAATCCCATTATTTCATTTCAATTTATAGTTCATTGCGTCTTAGAAAACATCCCACATAAACCTATCATATATCATATATTTGGGTAACCCAAAGTCTGTAGCTACAGCCACAATAATCTTAGATCTCTTTCACAAGTTCATTCATCTTTCTCTACTTTTACTTTATTGTGGAAGCTGTGCGTAAATTCCTTTCTCATACATGTACACATTTAAACATTTATGTATATATATTTGGAATCCCTGCTAACACATCTTAGTTATTTTAATGAAGAGACACAAGGAATATTAACTAAACTCCCCTTCACGGAACACTGCGCAGGATGGGGCCTGGACCGGCAATCTCTGATAGCGGACGCCACAGACAGCAACGTGGTGGTCAGACAAAGGGACCTCCTTGCCAAAACAAATAAAAGAAGTTTAATATCAGGACATGTCCACTGTACATATATATTTAACAGGAACAGTAACAAGGACAAGGGCACAAAACAAGTAAGAAGAGGAAAAACAGAAAAACCAACAATAAGATTGAATGAACAAATTCAGATGAAGAAAAGGACAAAACACATACAACATTCATATCATATCCCACGGAAGATATGACAAGAAAATGCCAAGGCAACAACAATGGCTCCAGGCTATGAAAATATTAAAAGTACATACACACATACTTCCACATGAATCTAGGTTATTATCAGTTGTTTGCCCTACCCTAGTACGACATGCTACGTTTCGGTTTGTTTGTCTAAACAAACAAAAGGAACAGAGGCTGGATTTCGAAGAAGTGGAAAATTCAAAAAAAAGGACTCCTGGAATTCCTCAAAAAAAGGAACAAATATCTTTGTTTAGTACAATCTATGTACATGAGTTTGTGTGTATAAGGAATTCCTTTCAATGTAGTAGTACGCACAGCACACCTACGCACAGTGGGAAAAGCAGAAGAAGGAAAATGACAGAAATGGGGCACAATTAAAATTTCGATACTCTCTACTAATATTTTCTGCGGAAATAACGTTTTTATATCCTTCACCATAGAATTAATATTCATTTCATTGGTGATGCCTTGAAATATTCATTGATGCTGCCCCTTGGTAATTGAAGTACTTGAGATCTTATGGCCCTATTTAGCGATTTTTTCCAACATGTTCCCAGTAGTCCGAATAAGATTTTAAGGTAAAAATTATTTATTATTAAATTATTGCTGTGAATACTTAGAAATTAATGTATCACATATATTAATTATTTTATGTCTTAGCTTAGGCTAGACATCAAAGTATTCGTAATTAAGAGAGCATGCGGTAAACTTTCCTCGTTTGGCACAACGGGTCGCATATAAATGCAAAGCATTTACAGTCAGTGTATTGAGTAGCAGTCAAGACTGATTTTTCGTCCGAAGTCACTCTTAAATGGATCCCTGGACATAAGGAAATTTATGGGCCTTTGGGTAGCAAATACTACGTGACATTGACAAGATAGATATTGAGTGGTGTGATCCATTCAAAATGGTGCCTTAAGACACTACTAGATGCTCCCGGGTAATGAGCGGCCTAATTGAAAGTTGAAACGTCTTCAGTTCTTAAAGTAAAGTACCAAGTTGATCCCGCTACACAATACTCATCTCAATGATTTCAACCGACATACCTTTCGGCTTGACAGTCACATGCGCCAGTGAAGCGTGGCTTGCTTTCGATATAAACAATAAAACCACACGGGCAGTCTTTGAGTGTTTGTGACATTATTCTGGAAAATCCATATTCCCCCTCACATGGTCAATTATATGGAAAATAGTAAATGAGTATTCTTTATAGCGGTGATAACACATAAAAAATGATCGTCCACTGTCTACACATTGATCAGTTTTTGTGTCATAATGATGATCAGCTCCACGTACACAAGGAGCGTTAGCTATAAGGGTGATTCCACGTAAAGTGACAAATTTTTTGACAAAATTTCAAAATCAATTTATAATTTAAGAAAACACCGATGAACATTCGTAATGTTTATACTCTCTATTAATATATATTTTTGACTATATTTCAAAAAATTGTAACAACAATAAGTCAAATCAGTTCCCTTTCCAAATATAGACCGGTGTCGTAACAGGATTTCTGTCAAAATGTCACGCCCGTTACAATTTAAATACCCTATATTTTCTATATTCATAAAGAGATGTCGGTAATGTAAACTTTAGAAGAAGGTGTATGAACTATTCATTTGATTAGCAAAAATGAATAAAGTCATGTAATGGAAGAATATTACAGAATTCAAGAAAATAAGTAAAACCTCAATATTTTCTTCAAAGCTAAGATTACTACCTTGACGCTCTAGATTGTAGTATATATCCTATATTTAAACAATTACTAACGGATTGTTAAAAACAAGGCGGATTTTATTCCTTATTAATCGCATTTTTTTAAATAAATTCACTCATAATACGGTTACAAACTCTAGTGAAAAAAAAAATATTTCCACTTTTGGAAAATGCCAAAAAAATGAGACAAATTGTGTTTGTTGGACGAATACGAATACAATATATTTTGAAATGTCTGCGTTTGTTTCTTTCTAGCTCCTATTGGAAAATGTTGACAACACCGTACGACAATTTTAAAAAAAATCGTTACACTAAAACCTGATGATACTATAGGCAATATGGAGTCAATTGTCGTTCTTAGTTTTTCCCCATCCCGTTGGCCCTTCACCAGGCTGCAAATTCCCTAAGAATATATTTTTTCAAAAATTATTTTAAATACTTCTTCACACCCTATGATATCGATATAAATGTAAAATTAAAGAGGAGAATGTCTGTTACTTCGAATTGCATGCTTCTACGTTAACTAGTTTAGCATTAACAACCATTTCAAGTTTTCCCCTTAGTTTATTAAGTTTATTAATTTTTTCCTTTTTAAGGGGAAAACTTGAAATAGTTATTAATACTAAACTAGTGTAGATAGCAGTGTGCCATTTAAAGTATTTTTAATAGATAGGGCGTGATTAAGTATTTAAAAATATTTTTTGAAAACAATTTATCCTTTAAAACTTTGCAGTCATGTGAAGACAATTAACTCCATTTTGCCCATAGTTTTCAATACTTATTCACATCCTATGATAGCGGTATAAGTGTCAAATTAAACAAGAGAATAACTGTTAAAAATACTTCAAGTAGCATGTTTAAATCTTTATTAGTTTAGTAATAGAAACCATTTAATTTTCTCCTTAGTTTATTCATAATTTACTTTTTAAGAGGGAAAAATTGAAATGGCTACTATTGCTAAACTAGTGTAGACAGAAGCAAACCGTTTGAAGTATTTTTAGCAGATATTCTCCTCATTAATTTGCCACTTATACCGGTATCTTAGGGTGTGAATGAGTATTTAAAAATATTTTTTGAACACAACGTATCCTTTGAAACCTTGCAGTACTGTGAAGAACAATTAATTTAATTTTACCCATAGTTTTCAATACTTAGTTACACCCTATGATAGCGGTAAAAGTGTCAAATTATTGAGGAGAATATCTGTTAAAAATAATTTAAACTACATACTTCTATTTGAATTATTTTAGCATTAACAACAATTTAAAGTTCCCCCCTTAGTTTATCAAGTTCATTCATTTTTTCATTTTTAAGAGGGAAATTTTAAAATGGTTGCTAATGCTAAACTTATTTATATAGAATCATGCAATTTAAAGTATTTTTAATATATTTCCTCCTCTTTAATTTGAAACTTAAATGGGTGTCATAGGGTGTGAATAAGTACTTAAAATAATTTGTGAAAAAAAATGTATCCATTTGAACTTTGCAGTCTGTGAAGAACAATTAACTTAATTTTACCCATAGTTTTCAATACTTATGCACACCCTATGATATCACTATAAGAGTCAAATTAATGAGGAGAATGTCTACAAAAATGCTTCGAATGGCATTCTTCTTCGTAAATTAGTTTAGCATTAACAACCATTTAAAGTTTCCCCCCAAGTTTATTAAGTTTTTTCATATTATCCTTGTTAAGTGGAAATGTTAAATGGCTGTTAATGCTAAACTATTGCAGATAGAAGCATGCAATTTAAAGTATTTTTGACATATAGTCTCCTCTTTAAGTTGTCACTTATATCGGTGGCATAGGGTGTGAATAAGTATTTAAAATAATTTGTGAAAACAATGTATCCTTAGGAACTTTGCACTGTACTGTAAAGAACAACTAACTTAATTTTACCCATAGTTTTCAATACTTATTCACAACCTATGACAATGGTATTAGTTTCAAATTAAAGAAGATATTATCTGCTAAAAAATACTTTAAATATCATATTTCAATCTCTATTAGTTCAGCATTAAGAACCATTTCAAGTTTTCCCCTTACTTTATTCATGTTTTACATTTTAGGAGGAACATTTTGAAATGGCTGTAAATACTAACCTAATTTAGATAGAAACATGCCTTTTCAAATATTTTTATTAGATATTCTCCCGTTTAATTTGAAATCTATTTGAAATCTTTGAAACTTTGTGGCACTGTGAAGAACAATTAACTTAATTTACCTATAGTTTTCAATACTTATTCACACCCTATGACACCAGTATAAGAGGACACCAAATTAGAGAGGAGAATGTCTATTAAAAATACTTTGAATGACATGCTTCTACATAAATTAGTTTAGCATTAACAACCATTTAAAGTCTCCCCCTTAGTTTATTACGTTTATTCATATTTTACTTTTTAGAGGGGGAAATTGTGATGGTTCTTGATGCTAAACTTATATAGATAGAATCATTTAATTTTAAGTATTTTTAACCGATAACCTCCTCTTTAATTTGACATATATGCCGGTATATTAGGATGAGAATAAGTATTTAAAAAAAATTGTAAAGGGACAAGAGGATGGAGAATAACTAAAGCGTCAATTATCTCCTTTTTGCCTATAGTTTCGGACGTATAACACCCGGATCAAGTGTAATAATGACTGTAGGATGGTGTAATCGGCTTATAAGTGCGCAGAGGTATATGAAACCCATTTTTTTACCAGCAAGTCAAGATTTGGCGGGTGTTTGGCGAATTTCAGTTTCTTGTTTTACTCGACAATTCCTACAAGAAAAATAATATCACTTCCCAAAGTTTTCCTCTTCATTCTTTTTTTGTATCACTAATCGATTAGAAATAATCGATTGCAGCCCATCAGTTTGTGATTTATTTTCAAAAATTCCATTTTTTGGATTTCATAAAACGATTCCATGATCACTGAATTAAATTTTCTTCAAAAAAATCCCCCACTGTGGCCTATATTTTCCGCATATTTCCAATCTTTAAAATCGATTGCAACGGCAGCACTGCAGCAGTTTAGGAGAAAAAAAAACTAAAACGAAGTTAAGTAAGGATACGTGTATGGGCGTGTATGTGTGTCTGAGGCTGTGTGGCGATGGAATGCGTAACATTGCCAGAGTGTATATGAGAGGTCGTGTGTATGGATGGGTATGTTGTGGCTGTGACAGTGGGCATGAGTAACAGGGTCTGGCCATAGTGCAGCAGTCTTGGCTTTAGGATTATTTTATAGTCACAACGAAACAGCAAAAAGGGGAAGAAACTTTTCACAATAACAAAACCAAAAGAAAAATCAACTACAACTACATAACAAAGGATACAAACTAACACAAGGTTGAAACGCTGCTTAATCCCATAGCACAGATACTCCGAGTATATACTTTCAAATGAAGATTTTCACTTTAAAGCATTTGTTTGTATTTGGCACGTTCATCTTTGCATTTTCATCCTCTTCACGTGTGTAACACATTTAAACAACTTTCAAAACACTTCAAGGACATGCCGTGGCCAACCTCTTTTTCAATTTCATTTACATTTTCTCTTTTTCGATGTTAACTTTCAACTCCGCAAACTAAAGCATTTCCGTTTTGCTTTCTAATCTCGCACTTGTTTCCTTGAACTCTTAAAGCGATGAAACTTCTTTTCGAGGGGATTTTTTCATTTTGATTTTTTCGATTTTATTTTATTTTTATTTTTTGATTATTTAAATTCTTTCTTTCTTTGCACTTTCACTGGCTTTTCCACTCACAAATGATTAACGTTCCAGCCACACGCTACACGCTACACGCTGTAGTTGTGTTGTGTTGATTTCTGCTCGACTTCGGGGTTTTTTCTCGTTAATAACTCGCGCGTTTGCCAATCGCCAACTAACTGAAAAGGTCTGCTCGACTGCTTTCGACTGGCATCCAACAGCTTGACGGAGGCGGCAGCGCAGCCAATGAAGCGCGAACGCTACAGACAAGGACCAAAAGATGACGCTTGCTTGCTTGCTGGCGAACGGTTTCCTGCCAGCGCTACTACGAGTACTGCTGGTGCTGCCGCTGCCAATGTTCCCAACATTAACATTTTGCAATCAGCTTAACACACACACACACCCATAAAACTCTCACTCTCTCTTTCTCCTCTCTGGGCAATGAAGCGTTGGCTCTCAACAGCGGCAGCAGCAGCAGAAGTTGTAAAAAATCACCCAACAACAAAGGACATGAAGAAGTCTCGTGTTATCCTTAAATAAAGTGTTGGGGCATTTTGCTTAAAATGGTTGGAGTGCGTACGATTGTGATTGTGGGAGCGCAATTTATGATACCAATAAAGACCGGATGGTATTGCCAACTGTCAAAAATAGCTCTGGAGCTACTTAGCCAAATTCCGCAGACACATTCAATTTATTTGGTTTTGTTTTTGTTTTTGAGAAATCACATTTTGACCAAATTGATTAAATCATAGTTGAAGATTTTGTTTTTTCGTTTAGCAAGGACATCGTAGAGGACACAAGTCTAGTTCAAACAGGACACATACACAGGTAACTGTGGAAGTTTTGGCTAAATTCAGTTGAAAGACAAAATAACTTTTAAAGCCTTATATTTGGAAGGGGTAATTTTAGTCCTGTGAGGGATATATTAAGATAGGATATTAGGTTATATTTCGCCAATTCAAAAGATCTAAAACTATTACTTATGCATACATGAGGAGTATATTAAGGTTCTTGGTCGTTTCGTTTAATGGACTGAAGGACAGATGAGCGAAAGACGGCAATTCGAACGTACAGAAGGAACAGGTGGACAGACGAACGGGAAGGCGGACAGGAAGCCGAAAAGGCAGACTTGAAGATGGACGGACGAGCAGATGAACTGGCAGACGGATGGTCAATTGGACGGACAGCCAGACGGCCATACAGATGGACAAAGAGACGGAGGTACGATGAACGGAAAGACATAGGAACGGGAGACGGAAGGACAGACGAATGGACGTTGGTAGGATGAACAAATATATGGAAGGACAGACAGATGGAAAAACGGACGGACAGACAGATGGACGAAGAGGCTGACTAACAGATAAGAGAAAAAAGAACAGGAATACGGGTACATATGAATACGCATAAAGGATGTACGGAAAGACAGACAGAGGGGAAGACGGACAGACATGCGGACGGATAAACATCATTCCGATTATCGAATGATCGTTGGACTGACAGACGTACGGACAGGTGGATTGAAAGGGCGGTCAGACTGATACTTGGATGAAAGATGGGCAAACAGACGGACAGACAACAGATTCAGAGAGAACGAACGTACTGATAGCCAGACAGATATTTTCCCATCTGTCTGGCCGACAGTTTATTCAGACAGAAAGACAAACGGACGGATAGATGGATATAGATGTGAACGAGCAGAGCGACTGGTGGACAGACAGAAGTACAAACAGAAGGACATATGGGCAAGCAAACGGATGAATTTTAGGATCTGTCGACATAGGAATAGACAAACGAATTTAGATCGTTTTAGAATCATAGTTCGTCCCTATGATACGAAAAGACAAACAGGGGGAATATGATAAAAATGTACAGAGTGATGGACGAACAGAAAGACAGACGGGCGTTCAAAAAGAGGGGCGGACTGATCTAGACTATATCGCTTCAGAATCAAATACAGACAAACGGGAAAGACGATCAAATTTACAGAGAGATGAAGAAACTGAGCGACTGATGGAGTCACAGACAGGCAGATGGATGGTTTGGTAGATGGACAGATGTACGAAACGAAGCATATGGACTATCTGATGGATTGGTAACGTTCAGATCTAGGCTAGATCGTTGTAGAATCTTAGGGGAGAAATGCGGACAGGGGTAAAACGATCAATGATCAAGAAAGATGAACGACTAGAGCGACTGATGGAGGAACAGATAAGCAGTTGGAGAGACACACTGATGGACAGTCTGCTGAAGGAAAGTTTTGTCCGAAGACAAAAAGATGGAGAGACAGGAAGGGCTTGTAGAAGATATATTCCCAAAGGAAGGACATATCCATTTGTTGATCTTTTCTCCTTTTTACAGGACATTTGATTTACAAAGGATATAGATGTTTTATTAATTTATTTTCTTATTTTTGCGAGCCAAATGAAAGAGAAGAATATCCGCTAAAAATAC